>DWRA01005147.1:0-10154 GCA_018250295.1 Spathilepia clonius
GTAAAATAATACAAAAGAATAAATAGTCCTGCGTATATGGGTGTATTATTTATAGATTGAAGAAACTGTTTAATAGTATGTGGCGGATGGTAGGTGTTACGATGATAGTAATTTATGACGTACGCCTGTGGTAAAGTAGATAATTTTTTCAAGTACATTCCATCCTCAGAAGTACTCAGTAATCAACTTCAGGCATTACTAATCTATCAGACTGACTGACCTGAAGCGTTACTATCCCTTTACCACAACCCTTCAAATCAGACCAGAGAGGCGGTTAACACTGTTGTTATTAGTTAAAAATAGGTGTGGCGGTGGTGCCACCGGAGTCGAACCACTAACAGTCCTCAAACATTTAAATCAATGTATCCTATTCATTTTATTACCTATCTAGATACAATAAATGTAAATTTTCAAGTGAAATATCTAGGGTAGATTATAGTACCTACAGTTTAAACGGCTTTGAAACAGTGGAGTCGTTACTCGCACGTGGCGCGGACAAAGGAGCTGGCGGAGTGTTTAGTTCATTCTTTTGCCACTTTCAAACTTCCTTGAAGAAGAACCCTCTGTCCCACTTCATCGGCACACATCTTTTTCAGCCTATACACCGATATTATGAATAAATTTTTTGAATTGAAAACCTACTACGTTAAAATTGCATTCTAAGAGGTATAAGAAGAAAATAGTTATAGACAATTAGTAATTGAATTAAAATGCAGGTTACATTTTACTTAGGTTTATTTAGACATAGCGATTTCTCCAAAACAGCCGCGGATGCATGTTATAATAGTAGAATTAAATTTTTATATGTAGTAGGATGATGTTTTTAAATCCAATAGTCTAAAAAGTCGAGGTAGAAGAAGTTATATTATATCTTTCTCACATAACATGTACTTTTTACAATATTAGAACATAAGCTAACGCGCATCGCAATTTAATCATAATAACAGACTCGATAAATCAATTCGTTGCGTCGCCACAAAACACTCCAATTAATTTCAAATTGATGTAGAAATAACAATAACTGCTTTGTACTATACACACAACGTGTCTCAGACAATGTAATTTTGTTTTTACACGCTGCATTTCTTTATTAGAATCATCGTAAAGTCGAAATTTCAGTAACTTAAGAAACATGATAATGTGGTATAAAACGCACTGTAAAACGAGGGTAGGTGTACGCATGCGCGCGCGGTGTAAACACGCCGTCCGTGCCAGTCGTACGCCGCTCGCCGTGCGCGACAGACGTGTTGTTCGCTACTAGCGATTGTCTTACAAAAATCGCAACCACGCGTGTGCTATGTAACGTCTTTGTTTTATTACCTTTGTAAAGAAAGCCGCCAGATTTTTGGATTGTTTTTAACGGTAAGTTACCACAGCAATTTTCTTGATGTTTTTCTTGTTATTAGTTGTTGTTTTTGGATAATATCTGTTGTGTTGGTACTTTTTGTGCGAACATGTGATTTGGATCGAGCCTTGTATTTCCATATTCATGGTGCTCTGAGGCGTGCGATCGCGCGTCGTCGCACAGAATATATAAAATTATCCAGCTCTTTATTCAGCGTGACTTGAAACCAACCCCTTATAAGCCCTTGTGGCCAGAAATATCGCCTATAACCTGCTACACATAATAATTATGTATTTTGCTTCACACTCGTTTGCCTAGGGGAGTTTTTTTGCGAAAATTCTAATACTGCGACCTGTCATAAATATTCATAGAAAATTTACACATTAATGCGGCAATATAAATATTACGAATATATGGAAATATATTGAAATAAAGCAAGTGCTTGAGTGCGCAAATACAAAAAACCGGTTAAGTGTGTGTCGGGCCGCACACCGTGAAGGGTTCCGTGGACGAAATATTCATGTTGTTGGAAGCGACAAAGTTTGTATTCATAGTATTATAATAGATACTTAACCAATAATATTAAATTCCGGTCTTAGCCAAATGCAGCGTAAGGTGTCACTGAAAATATCACATATGTACACAAATATGTACACAACATAAGTTATGAAGACTATTTTTCTTTGGACGCGTTTTTTAAACTTTATTCATTATTTTTTTTCAGAATATTAAACTACATACTTGAATTGAAAATGATAAAGATCAGTTTTAGAATCCTTTATGTGTTAGGTGATTTTTTTGTCCGTTATAAAGGTATATGTCATTTCATTGTCATGTCATTAAACTCGCTTAAAAAGTTCCAAAGGAGCCCTAAAGGGACCCGTAGCAAAATCGCTTAACATAGAACCCCCTTTATTTGTTTGATAAATAATATAAATAAAAAAATAGATCAATATAAAGCAGACTAGAAGGCAGTAGCAAACAGTCTCAGAGTTTTAGTGTTGTTTATTTTGTTAATTATTTACAAGAATTTTAATAAATTTTAAAAGTACGAAATTTGAGTAGAGGTAATTTTTTGAAGATTTATTTACGCAACCGCTCCGCATATTGTGCCAAAAATATAGAATAAGTGGGGCACACCTGCCCCGGTTTATAGGTACCTGCGGGCTCGCGCCCCTGATCATGTGGCACGTTCATTTATTTTGATGAGGGATCTTAAAATTTAATTTAAAACAAATTCGTTGAAATCTCGATCCAATAAATGATAGATATTAGGAAATACTTAAAGACTTACATGTCTATTAAAGATTTGACCATCTGTAGTTGGCAGAAATTGTCAAATCATTGGTAGCAAAAAACTGGATAGTTTCATTCTTTTATTGTATTTTGACAGAGGTATCCACCGGCGGCCTAGGTGATCATGCCCGGGGAGCGAGCGTGCTCCGACAGATTCAGTTCAGAGTTTGTATATGTATAAAGGTGCTAAGAAAATTTCTTTGTTAAGATTGCTATATTATTGAAGTAGCAGACGAACATGCAGTCCACTTGATGGTAAGTGGCCACTGCCGCCCATGTATAATCAACTCCGGCTAAGTATAGAGTCCTAACCGAGGTCGACTACACATGCGTTGCAAACCATGAAGACTAAGTTAAAATGCCTTAAATTTCCTTCATAAGAGACTTCTCAGTCTTCCTTACCTTCCCTTCAAACCACAACACGGCAGCGCTTAGCACTGTTGCTATTAGGCAGAAATAGGTGTGGCGATGGTGCCATCGGAGTTGAACCATATAAGATTCAACCACCTTAAAATTAGTATTTTGTTATGGGCGTTTTGTAAGAACATGTCAATAAATTAGAGAACTCTTATAATAACAGAACACCCGACCGTTTAAAAATACAGCCCATCTTCCCTCTTTCTCTCCCTCCATCTCCCTCCCACAACTTAGATGTAAAGGACATTACATATAAGGTGTTACACTTCGTATGTGTTAAAATCCATCAACCTGTTTATCCTGTAGATAATGTCAAAGTATGAGACGTACATACTTTTGAAAGCCATTACTCTCCGCAGTCTGGTGAAAATAGACCTTCATATAATAAACAAATATGAAAAAAGACTCAACTTTTTTACTGTTCTCAAAACGTGTCGCCCGGGGAATAAGTTTAAATTGAAATATCTTCACATATACAAGTAATTTACAAAATTTTGTCGTATAAGTAATTTGCAACATTTTGCCGCCCCCCTTTCTAAAGTGTCACTCGGCTTGCCCCCTTCGCCCCGGCTCGATAGGTCTGTAATTCTGTCACCTTCTTTACTCCGTATGCTTCAACAGCTGTCAGGATAAAATCAATAAATAATTACGCTCAACAAATCGTGTACGAAATCCTCAGCATTTGGCCCGTTACAAGAGCTTGAGCCCTTTAGCCATTTTATTGCAGACATTGAGATATTGTGAAGAGCTCGTCATTCCGCCGTTCCCAGCCAGTTTATTGCCAGTTTTTGGCATCTCAAAGCGAATGCAACGTTGAATAATATGTACATTTGTCTCGAATGTGCTCGTGCGCTCACTGAGCGTTTTGTTGCATTTACAAGAGTTTTGGAGAGCTTCAAGCTATTGTACTCAAGCTTGCAATAAATAAAAAACCGAACCATGTCCGTCATCCGCGCTGGCCAAGTGTGAATTGTTAGATTTCACATCCTTGAGACCTTTGTTTATGAAATCTTAGGTGTGCAGGTTTCTTCACGATATTTTCCTTCACCAATTTAGGAGGTGATAATTGATTTGAATTTAAGACCGCCCGATCGACACACGTAGTCTCTGACCATCTATCATTGATTACACTATCTATCTATAGCTATCAGTGATTTTCCTGTTAAAATGCTATACAGTAAATTTTTTTTCCGTCGTTACATCCAACTTGGTAAACCCCAATAGTTGGTACATTTTGGTATTATTGACCCTTGACTTCACTTTTAACTTCTGATTTTTGGCCTATGTTATCAATTTATAATTCCCGGCAACAGCTACCTACATTTAGTCACGTCCATTTCTCTTTTTAAATCTGTGTTACAAACGGACAAATTTTTAAGCCTCTTATCGTTTCGGGATTAATGAAAATATACAAACGACAAAAATGTATGATATATTGTAACATTCGTAATCCGTAATGCCGAGCGCTGCCTCGTTGCCTGTCAAAATGTCACCGAGCATTGTCACGCCAAAATAAGTACATAACACCGCTGCCACCGAATCTCCGGTATATTGCATTTTACGTCGGGATAATATGAATTCCCATAAATACTCGTATATCCTAGCTCTAACGTAATAGAATGGTCTCCAAAAAAACGTAATTTAGATGGTCTGATGTAGGATTAGCAGTAGTAGCATTGTGGTTTGAAATACGGCTTCTCTATTTAGAAGTATCAGGTAGGATTTTCACGGCTGAAATTGTAAACGTAACGAATGAGGATACAGTACACCTGATGATAAGTGGCCTTTGGACATTGATTAATGTTTATTTAATTGCAATACTTCTAACTTGTTCGATGCGCTGTAGAGTGCATGGAGCTCCAGCTATGGTGGCTTATAATATCAGTTTTTTAGGCGCTGTTGTGTCAGTTAAAAAGATCCTGTAAATGTAAACTTAGATTCTGTCATTAAGCAGTAAAGTAGTGAAGATATCGCGTATGTAATATGAGACATTCGAACTTAGTCCTTAAGGACCAACCCAGGTAGGACTCTTATTCTTATAGTTATTCCTATTCTTACAGTTCTTTCGTTACAGCGAGCATCACTATGACGCGTATTCACACAAGGCGAATTCAATACCTGTCTAGGACTTTAGATACAGGATTTTTGTATGGTAGAAAATATTAAAGTAAAGTTTAAATTCATAACGCACAAAGCTTTCAGTGGAGCTTCGCAATATTGTTGTCAGCGGCAGACGCCGCACCGGCACCCGCGTGCAGTCACAATAACTGCATGTCGGAACCGGGTATATCGTACAAAACAACTTCTATACAATATTTTTTCCTTAAAATATTACAAAACTGTAGATAAAATTAAGAGCCCTATTCAAGGTCCTCATATGCGTTGAGGACTAAGGACTAAGTTGTATAGCCCTGGATAAGTATATCTCCATTACCATGCTCTTCAAACCTAATTAATTTGGAATAGGTGTCGCGAAAAACAAGGTACCCCAAAAGTCGCAAGATACCCCAGAGGAAGATAGAACAAGAAATAAAAAGAAAGAATAAATAATAATAAACACATTCATTCGTTTAATAAATCACAATAAGTATTACATTTACAAGGTATGTCTGTAAATAACAGTCGGGGAAACTAGGAAGCCAGAGGATCAATAACTTTGTTTCGAAAATTTTAATTAAAACTAAAATTTACAAATACTTTAACATATTCTATAAGTAGAAATAAGATGTAATGTAACATTGTTAAAAAGGGTTATAATTGATCATATTCAACATAATATTTACATAACAAGAAGTATTCTAACACGCAATTTTCTTATTACGTTCGATTAATTCTATGCTAATCTAATGAATATATCTACGTAAATGCAAAAGAGTATAGCCATTAATATTTATAATATTTATGCGTATTTCAACACAAGTTTTTGTTGCGCGACCTTCTGCGGTAAAACCGTCAAATATGTTTATGATTTGATTTACAACAAAGTACCTTTCCATTCGTCTCATGAATTTGTTAAAAAATCGATAACATATATATGGTGTATTCGTTATATCTCGTCAGTTTGATACAAAGAGATTAAACACAGAGCTATAGAGCGGAGAGATATTGTCAAGACACAAAAGTTATTTCGATTCGTTTTACACTACCTCGGACAGGCTAATTATATCGCGGAATTGACACATTTTGTTATGTAACGGGTACTCACGATTTGAAGTTTTGATTTCTTAGCTGCCGATATTTCGACCCAGTTGCATGGATCGTGGTGACCACGTTGTATCACGTTGTGTCACGTTGTTGTTGTGCCCGGATAGATCGATTATGGAATACAAAAAGAACTCAACTCAAAAAATGCATTTTTAATGCATTGTAAGAATTTAGATTTTTGTTTAAATTGACTAAAAATGCAATTTTCTATAAATGTAGAGCTTGCATTATTGTATTTTTTTATAGAACTTCCAATGCTTTCATACTATTATCTGAGTAGAAAATTGGCTGATGAGCTACCTGATGTAGGACAATCAGTAACTTTGCGTGTTGTTACCCTCTTTCACAAAACTTTAAATGCACCAGCCGTATGTTGACAAGTATAAATGTCAACACTGCACTGAGCTTCACTTGTAAAAGACACAATTGCTCAGTTCTCAAATAGCCAAATAGCAAAAAATGCTGAGAGGTGTTACGAGGACGATTTTGATGTGACGATTACATTTTAAAAAGTATGTTATGAAGCATGAACTTCTTACTTTAGTTTGTTATATTGTACCATTATTTCCTAGAATTACATTCTTATAAACTACACTATCCGATGGCGCCATACAGGGTGTTGTCTTTTCAAAACGAACACGTTTGATCCCTGGTTGGTACAGTAGATTTTACAAAACCAAATTACACAGTTTTTATTTAAATCAGCCTCTTAACTTCTTTCTTTAGTTTTCGCTGAACCTTATAGTTTTGGGTTTCGTCATCCGCGTCCCCTTGGAAAATTCGCTTTGTGTACTTTAATGTCTTTGGGTTCATATCTAGGTATACACTGTCCGATCACTTTAGCATGGCCTCTTGGGCATGCATCGCCGTTTAATATTGTCCTGTCATCTAAGTCAGAGCCTGGTAAAGCTTTATTAGGAGGATTTGTAGCGGGTTCCACTGTAGTGTTAGCACCCCATGCCCATTTCTCTTCCTTATCATCTTGATTTGCATTTGTAGAGCTATATTCGTCTTTAAAAACCACAGTATCTTCATTGCTTTGGATCCCTGAAGGGCTTGACGCTTGAGTATCAATAAAGCGACTGTGTATATCCGGGCTTGTTGCGTCGCGTTGATCGGAACCTCTAACATTATCTGAATTAAAGTTGGATGCTCCGTTAGTTCTTGCAGTGTCATCGTTTCTTTGACCATAAAAAGAGTCAGTGCTTTGCGTATGTTCAATTCTTCGATCAAAAAAGCTGTCACTATTTACACTGTATTGGGAATCGAGATTAGTTTTTAACGTATCTTGTTTATCATTTTCTATCTGGTCATAATATTCAAAATGATTCACCGGTGTATTTTCGTAGTTAATTCTATCGTGGCTACCAATATCTTCAATGTGATGATCTCTGTCGTCATTGTTCTGGACATTTATTGCTACAGGTTGTACATGTTCTTGTATTTCATAATTATTAGTTTGTTTGCTGCCTCGTCGAAGAGTTTCATGCTTAATATTATCTATGTATGGCTCGTGATGCCTACTTCTGTAGTCCCCTTGCGAAAATGAGCTATAATCGTAGTAATCAGGGTTTGTAAACTGCGTGTTCAGGTCGTGTGCTTCCAAATTTTCACTTGCAGGGTTTCTAAACTGTCCAGTATTGTATTGTGTCCGATAGAACCTTTCGTCTGGCACGTGTCGGGCTAAAGCCACTTGTACCAACGTCACGATAAGAATCTTTGTATACATCGTCACTAGCACACATTCACGGCACAAGACGCGAGGTGCCTGCTTGCGGCGGCAGCCGGTAACCAACTGTCTAAAACAACTAATCATTATAAAGGATTAATTTCCGTTAAATTGCGGTGGTCGCCGACGTGTTCCGTGCGGGAAACCCGCTGTCGAATTGCACGTGTTTTTTCGTAAACACAATATTTTATTGATACGTATTATTTTGGTAATGTCTTAAAGATTATGTCATTCTTAGTCACGGCACTAACATAGATTAAGGCGAATGTAGAACATACTTTGCCTTAATACATTAGGTTCGTAAAATTCATATATGTGCCGATTAGAGTGAAACTTAACCCTTGCTTATTTTTGTAGAAAAGTGTTGATTACGTGCAGTTTTTTAAGCAAAAGAGACATAAGTGCGTTAAAAAGTCATTTACTTTAGTTTTATTAAAATTGATTCAGCTATGATCACCTCGTGCAGATGTACAGGCAGCTTTTGTATGGCAATGTACAAATAAAAAAGTATTTGTAATAAAATTCACTTAAAATTGTAAAAAGATTCCTCCAATTTTGTTTAATTGGATAAGATCGATTTGAAATATCCGGCTTGAAATCTAAGGGCTTAAGTGCACGGGGCGGCTGTCCGCTTTCCGACGCACGCTTGAGTCGTGCAGCTGCGGCAGTTTTAGCATAAAGGCTGTTAATACACTGTCATCTCTGCGCAGTTTTATAATCATCTCAAATACTCTCAGATGACGCATATGGCAATCTACCTTTGAATATTGATCTTAAATTTTCCAACGCAAATTACAACTTTATTACAATCGGAGAAAGTCTTAATTTAATCGACGCCGGGCCGTGGCGTGTTGTTTACCATTCTCATATTTAATGCACTCACATATTACCAGTTTTTAATTTAATCAATGAAGAATTAATTCAAGCCTTTATTCTCAAAACGTTTGATTATACTTTTGAAACGGTAGGCAATTTGGAACTACTTATGCAAAACAGAATCAACCCACACAACGACAATTTTGAGAAAAAGCCACATTTCTTTTAAAATTTTGTGTACTGTAAAATATTAGGTTTTTTATAATAAAATCTATTTACAATATTGTACAAAATAATTTGTTCTACCTACACAAATATAATATTGTTAAAAATCACCATTTTTAATGATTTTGGCATGTGTGTGGATTGGTTCCTGTTTGCATAAGTAGGTCCAATTATGCTGTTAAATTGCTCGTCGCAATAATAATTGTATGAATATCTGTATATTTCATATCAGCGTGTGAAGGATGTTCTAGAAGGTGGTAAAAACCTTTGTGGCTCCGGAGGCACTACCGCCACACCTATTTCTGCATAATAACTACAATATTTAGTGCGGCTTTGTTCTGGTTTGAAGGGTGTAATGAGGGGTCCATCATTATGTGCGGCGTTCTAACTTGGTGATGAGGCGCAGCAACACTACTGTGCTCTAGCTCAGATAGGATCTTGTCTCGGATGGATCACAGATACCCTTGATTATCCCACAGTATAATTTTACCTTAAAATGGACAGCGTGCTCGTTTGCTACTTTCTCGTCGTCCTCTCAGAATGTGCCGGATTTTTTGGTAGAACCCTACATAGCCAAGTGCGGTTAATTAGACTCCACCTACTTGAAAGGATTTTTTTGAGAATCCAGACATTTAGGTATTTGTTTTCACGATGTATTTCTTCAGCGAAGTATGTTTTCATAGCAAGTGGTAATCCATAATCGTTTTTATATAAATGTTCCATCGCAATTCTATAGTATCCAATTAGAATATTTGTTAACATTTGTTGAAATAATTCTTCCTTGTTACTTACATCATCTATAATAAATAAATTAATATCTAAATAAATATTTATGTTTGTCAATAGTTTCAAAATAACCGCTATTTTCTGTTATACAAAACTTTCCGTTTGACTCCAGTCGCCACGGTTTCAAGGTAAAGCTATAATATTATATTATGATATTAAAACTATAGTCTGACATTCATACATTAAACTAGTTCCACTCTTGACTTCATTCGCGTAATTTTTCAAGACTCAAAATTTGTATGTATGAAATAACAGCAGTGTTATGCGCTGCTGTGTACTGGTTTAAAGGGTGTGGTAAGGGAGATAAACTTAACGAGGCATTCTAACTTAGTCCTC
>DWRA01005148.1:0-10154 GCA_018250295.1 Spathilepia clonius
TGTCTGACCGGGGATCGAACCCGGAACTCACTGCGTGTCAGACCGGTATGGTGACCGCTCCGCCACGCGGGTCGTCAGTTATATGGGGGATACCAGCGGTATACGAGGGATTGAAATAACGTAATCAGAAAATACGTTATAAGAGTACCATGTTATAAGGGGGATTACTGTACCTTTAAATTCCTGTTAATAACATTTATGAATTACGATCGTTCTTGACATATAAATTGGATTATCTCTCTAACCACCTAAAACCAAAACACAAAAGTGATCCAAAGGAATAACCTTAGTTGAGGAGAAAATACAAAGTGAAGTAAACAGTCTCTATAATGTGTATATCTGTATTTTCCTAAAGACAAAAAATGTAAAAAAAAGTATTTAAAATTTTGGCGCTTCCTAAATATCCACTCTCTGGAGGCGCATTTCAATTTCAAAACCCTTCCTATATAAAATACATGTTATATTAAACATACAAAATCTATTCTATCAGGGCTAAACAATAAAAAAAGGGCTTGATTATGATTGTCCATGAGCAGCAAGCACCATTACCATCATGGAAGTACTTAAACTTTATTTGAAATAAAAGACAATTATTTTTACATACTTAGAGAGTAATTTAAAAACAATAATATTTAAGAATATACTTTATTTACTATGTTGTAAGCGATATCGGATCAAAGAAAAACAATTAACTTAAATTACAGAGCAATATATCTAACTGGTAAATCCATACTCATATTCCTATGAAATAGTCCATTCATGCCGCTCTGAGGGGCAAAGTATCTCCTTAGGGCTTCCCTTACTTCTGCTACAGTGATTGCAGGGACTCCTTCATACCCAGCTTTGATGTACACCGAGGTACTTAAACAGAGAGGGTTGCAGAAGTAACCCCCTTCAAATTTGCTAAATGGATCTCCACTCTTCTTTTTACTATCCTGTCGTATTAGGAACACAGCGTCAACTATTTCTGCAACTGTTTCATATGCTAGGAAACATAGGACTTCTAATGCTGGTGTTGAAATCTTCAATTCCTTTGAAGGGTTTAACCATTTTTCGAGCTTAGCAAACCCCTTGCATAATCCACTGCCAGCTCGAAATGAGACACATCTTGCTTTGAAATACGCTTCATATTTATCAAATGGCATTGATTCGGTTATTTTCGACGCTCGTACCTTTCTCAAGAAATCAATAGAGTCAAATGTTATTTGACTTACTTCATCCGTCTCGTCCAGTTCTTGTATAACATCAATGTGGTTCCGTCGTTTCTTTGGAAGCTCCTTTTTATCCTCAATTATCCCGGTAATCGGATCTCCTTGGGCAACAACGTTCTTATCAATTTGGTCTAGCTTTAACTGGTAATCGTGCAAACGTTTTAGTTTCAAATTATTTTTTCTCATTAAAAAAATAATGTCGTAATTCGAAATTGACTTCCCGCCTCGCATTGTAGAATATTCTTGCGCTTCCTGTAGCATACTTCTTAATTGTTGTAACACAATGTTTTCAACTAACACAACAGTTGCTGCATTCGGATTTGGGTTGTCACCAAAACCATGCATCATTTTCGATATCTCCTTCTGAAAGTTAGTGGATTCGATGGCGTCATTGCCAAAATACGACACCATTGTAGATCTTAAAGTAGTAAACTAGAACCGGAAAATATTTTTTAAATTAGGTACAAAATGTTTATTTATTTAGCAAAATACTATGCTTGACATTAATGACAGCCGTGACAGCTAAGTTTGACTGCTATTAACTTGTTTTAGAAACACTTATGATATTAAAGTAACTCAGCCAAGTAGTGCTAAATTAGATATAATAAATCGCGAAATTAATACATTTGACTACATAACGGATATTCATGACGAGGTGTTTTGGTTTTTTTGTTGCAGATTTTTCGACTCGATCACACAGCGAAACGTTAATACTAAATTAACACGAGTAAATCATTAGCACCATTATAGTTAATAAATTGGTTACTTAAAGTAAATTAGTTATTATTTTATTATTACTGATTACTTTAATTATACGAGTGCATCAATCAGTTCTAATGTACGAATGTAAAAATAATGCTTTAACCAAGTCTTTTAAAAAATATAGCCATCTAAAATCAGCTGATTGCCAAAACAAAGTTAGTATCTTATGACATAGGTGTCATGTTATAACCTAAAAGGTATTACACAAGCTCTAAGAAAAATTAAATCTAATGATTCTTCATGTATCGTCCTAAAAGTGACATATGAAGCCCACTGGAAACATTCTAAAATTGAATTTCGTAACGTATTAATACACATACTATATATCATTGGAAGTTTAAATCTAAAATTATGTTAGGAAAGTTTATTTTGAATTTGGCTGTGAAAAACACACTGCGTCAGGTCCGTTTCGCTGCATGTTGGTCTTGTGGCAAGAACAATGACACTCTTATTTCAAATTTATTTTGTTCTCATTGTAAAACCTTGCAAAAACCGGAGGGAAAAGAGAATTACTTCAAGATAATGGGAGTTGGTGAATCATACGACTTAGATGAGAATGACTTAGCGACTAAGTATAAGAATCTTCAAAAGTATCTACATCCAGATAAATATGCCAATAGGTATTTTCAAATTAAATTTTATCTAGACTTGTATATTATTGTTAAGCACTCAATATCAATCCTCAGGTGTAACAATACACTCTTTTTAGCTAATCTTACCGATAAGACAGATGAAATCCACCTGATAGAAAGTAGTCACTATCGCCCATAGACATTTGTAACACCAGAAGAATTACCAATGCCAATACATAGCCACCTTAGAAGTAAAGGTCTTTTTGCATTTGTCTTAAAGAGCCCCATGTCATAGCACTCTGCGAATGACTCAGGAGGAAGTCTAGTTCACATGTTGCATGTTTGATACAATATGATTGTGTAAGCTGTACTGTGGAGAATCGCCAAATGTCCATTTGATATGAATGGAGCCTATGATCAACTTGCTTGGTTGTGATTTTGGAAAGGTTGTATCTGCAACCTTATCAGTCACTGACTCCAAAAACTATTATATATAGCAGATTACATACTACCTTATTACCTTTATACATATAAATAAAATTGAAATGTCTGTGTGAAACAAAAAAAAAATTAAGAATTTTGTCTGTCTATTTCTTTTAGCTATTCTCCGAAATGGTTGGACTGATTCTAACTGTGAACTTGTTTAACGCAAAATCTTAAAACAGTTTCACAAATAAAAATACCCTGAGTTACTCCTTATAACATCAACTATATGCCAGTGAAATTACCGTGAAAATCCATCCAGCCATTTTGGAGATTTAGATTTCATAATATGTTAACGAAAATAAGCAACTGTTCGTTTTACGCAGAAGTGTGTCAGCGAAGCTCAGCACTTTATCTATCCGCATCTCTAATTATTTTATTTGTGATAGTGACAATTCTTTGTTTCTTTTTAGGGCACAAGAGGAACAAGAAATATCAGAAAAATATTCATCCCTAGTTAATGAAGCATATAAAACTCTCTTGGAGCCACTAGCCAGAGGTATGATATATATAGATATTATCAGGTTATTGAAAGACCAGAGTGGATATATTATGAACTTTGAAGTAGTCCAACGTAGGCGATAAATCTATTATAAATGTATTTATGTAGTTATTTAACTTTACTTACACAGCTTATTAAGGATGTAGCAAACACAGACTTACACGGGCTGTCAGTTTGAAAAAGCCGCGTTTTTTGATCTACATCAATAAAAGGCCACTTATAATGGTACTTTTATCCGCCTCTTACTTGTTTTGTGTTTGTGGCAATGAGAAACTTCGGTTATTCATTATGATATGTTATTTAACTCTATAAGAAAATCTTGTATTTCTTGTATAACCAAATTCTTGGTTTTATCATTCCAGTTTTCGCTTTCATTGGGCCTTCTTCACTTTTGACCAAATATCCCAATGCAGTGTTTTACTTTCCTTCGTTATACGCAGTCAAAAGTCAAACATATCAAAAGTAATTAACCGAACTGCCACTTACCATTGTAAAACCTTTAATTATTTCCATCATATAAATAACAACACAAACAAATTCTAAATAATTTCCTTGCAGGGATTTATATGCTGAAACTAAGAGGCAAAGAAATACCTGAAAGTACAGAAGCAGACCAAGAATTCCTAATGATGATAATGGAGAAGAATGAAGAAGTAGAGAGTGCGGACACTGAAGAAGAAATTATGAAACTCAACAAAGAAAACAAAGCTGTGATAAAAGATCTGCAAAAACAATTGTCTACTGCCTTCTTTGATGGTGATTTGAAAAGGGTTGTAAAGTTACTAACTCGTATGAAATATTACACTAGTATTGACGCCCAAATACAAGTCTCAATAAGAAATAAAGGAATTATCAGATAAATTTCTTAGAATAAATACATTTCTTCACTTGTAGGTGTTTTTGTAAATAATGTTTATGTAAACTATAGAAGTTTTACAAGGAATAAATTTTAATGTAAATAATAGATATATTGTTGTTGTAATTAAAATTTTGCAAAGCAGTCGTTGTTTTTTTCTTTTTCTGTTAAACAGCCTGATCCCTGTCTATCTTAGACGAGATTTGACGCCCAGCAGTGGGACAGTAATGAGTTGACGACGATCTACATGAGTAGTGTGTTTTATTCATACTCTACCATCTCATTACTGGAGTAATGTATATCAGATGTAATTAATAAAATCAGATACACTGCATAAGATTTGCACACTGCAGTAGGCCTACAGACTCCTACCTCTAATAAATTCTGGCATCCTAAAGGATAACTCATAAGTAGGTATGAATCATAAAGTATAACTCAAAATTTATTTAGTGGTCTAATTTCTCATGAACAATACATTTTTTTATTGTTACTAGGCTTGCATGTACTCGTATGCTCGACCAAACGATCGACCCATTGTATTGTGACGCCTATAATTAACAATTTAATAAATCTGTCTCTTTTTTGCTTACCAGGGATCAAAACTTAACAATTCAACGTACCTAACATCCCAGCAGAAATGATTAAACTTTGATCTTTGGTAGGTGGTTCGATAGATTGATTATTAATAAAGGTCGTTAGTGAGGCACGCTTTATGTAATCCTGATGTTAGGTGATATCTGCTGCCTATGTGGGCGGAAATAATCCTCAACCCTATTCTAATTTATAATCTGGAACAAATCTCCAATGTTATTAAAATTTGGTACACCCTGTTACAAAACGTGACCCGTGCGAAATATTTATATTTTACGTTTTTGGGATGTAATAATAACGTTATTATTCTGTTTATTTCTTTTGTTAATCTAATTTATTAAATTAGCTTATTTTACACTGTATCCTGTACGCACCTATCTCAAATTAAGTCCGGCTCGAAGGACCATATGTCGTGGGACTGACCCTGATTAAACTAATTACGGTATAATTAGTCTGCTAAAACAAAAGGAGACGAACTGTCAAATGCTAATTTATTAAGGTAAAACCTACACTTGAATAAATTCCCGTGCGATTTATAGAAAATCAGAATTGTCGTGAAGCATTATCCGTTTAATAGCGACGCGTCCACTCATTTCACTTAAATACAGAGCAGCTATAGCTAAGTGGTTGAAACTCAGTTGAGGAAGCCGTAGTTAAAATCTCAGACACACACCCTCTAGTTTTTCTAGTCATTTACTTCTTCAACAATTGCTACTTAACATCAGGTGGACTTTACGTTAATTTTCCGCTTCCATGTAAGAGAAAATAAGGAAACTATGAAACCTTATACAATATAGTAACAGTAACGGAACTAGCTAGGGAAGCGTAAAAAAGTGGATATTTCCAATAGATACACCATTATCGATAGTAATGGTATGGTGTGTAATAGTATACGCTTATTTAAAGTATTTTACTAGACAAAAACTCGAGACAATATGATTAATGGTCATATTCTCGATACACTGCGTATTTTTCAATTAACATAAAATGTAGCGCGATGGTGTCGTCTTAGTATTTGGTTATATGTATATTATAAAAATGATCCGAAAGCCCCATTGAAAATCAAATATTTCGTGTTTGATACAATAACATACTTAACCGTTACAATCAAATCAAAATATCAATTAAACATCCCACGACGACAATATACCATTGTTTGTCAACCCCATCTTTTCAGGACCCAAAAAATAATAAAACCTACAACAACTCCACAGGTACCTTCTCTTTCGCCTCTGGGACTCAATTTATAAGTATGGCATCAGATCACAAAAAAAGCAGATGACGTGGACTTTTGACTTCAAAATGAATTCTAAATTATTTCCTAAATAAAGAATTGTCTTAGGTGTCATTATTATCGTTCTAGATACCAATTTTATTGACATACATAAAATAAATATCTAAATATATTTATTGCAGTTGTAGGTATAGAAAAAAATCGGTCAATATCAACACTTTCAATTGTTTAACAAATTTAGTGCGTTAATTAACAAATTTTCGCTTATGCTCAGAATGAAATATGAAAGAAAAATCTAGAGCTTTTAAGTGCTCAAGGGCTCTCAGTCCGACTACAAAAGCTCCCGTTATAGTTTATAGCACATGCTGTTATTTAAGAAAGTAATGTAAATACTAGTACAACCATCGATCAGTTTGAAGAGTACTTGTCAGTAAGTGTCTAGACTTAGTGTGATATGCAAGTAACCAATGGAATAACATAAAATAATAAATAAATCGTCTTGTGTGAATATGATGTGCATTGCGTACTTATTACGAACGCTCGTAATATTTACATGGGTGGCTCAAGGTAGGCTTTTATTTGTAACTTAATTTAAAACAAGAATTTGCTAAAAAGTTAGGATTAAACTACTTCGCAACAATCCGCTACCAATATGTATGATGGTTTAAATTTTAAACCATGCAGTATGCACCATCCTCCCTCCCACATAGAATACGTGCGCATGCAAAAATGGTTTATATTTTAATAATATTAACTATCTAGAGATTTGCTGCTTTGTTAACATATTCTATTTGGACGTCAAGCTATTACCGTCTCTCTACTGGACACGGACATCACACAGTGAAAAGAATTTTGGCCATAGTCCACCGTCCACCACGCTAACCAAGTGCGGATTGGTAATATACACACGCTCTTGAGTCTACAAAGCTATCACGGCCGATATAAATCTCGGTATATTCTATTTAATAATTAAAAATATTTTATAATATATATTTGCTCTAAATAAATAATACATTCCTACAAAGCAAACACCTATGTGGGAATATTATGGCATGAGTTGTAAGAAGGTAGATTCAATTATTAAAATTTACTAGATATCTTCTTTATGTATGTGCGATTAAAGGATTATAAGTATATTTTCTCTTCATCAACATTACTAATATATAATGTTCTTTTCCCAGGAAACACCCAGTACGAGATTACAAGAGTTTTGGGCGGAGCTCCGACCACCATACAACAATACCCTATACTAGCTCAGCTGCTACTAGATTCATGGGGCACCCAGCAGTACACTCAGCACTGCGCAGGCGTCATCCTTACTTCAAAACATGTGATATCTGCCGCACACTGCTTCCAGATGAACAGAAATACTGGTAGAAAGTGAGTGAAAGTTCCTTCTTTATAAACTTTTCTTCTACTTTCTTTTCTTGACTATATGATATGAAGTGTACCAGATTTTTTTTATATTTGTGATAAGCAAAAACGAACTATTAATGGAAGCTATAGGTCTTTGCTTTTGATGAGTTGCTTTTCTATATTTAAGTATATTATTTCAGCTATACTATGCCGCAGTATTGGAAAATAAGAGTAGGCTCATCCTTCCGAACCAAAGGTGGAGTTCTACACAAACTGAAAACCATAATACCACATCAGGCGTTCGACAGGAACTACTTCACAAATGATGTGGCAGTAGTGGTGGTAGCCAGACGATTTACCCTCGGCAACTTGGTCAGACAGGGCACGATTGTCAAACCTGGGAAAGAAATAGCACCAGAATCGATTTGTACGTTAGTCGGATGGGGAGTGACACAGGTAAACTTCAATTACACAATTAGTATAAGTTTTATGCCTTTAATCGAATCAACGGAGTCGATTCTTGATATCGAGTTCGCCTATACACATCTATATGCAGCGCCTCTGGTAAATCGTTTCAGAACTTAAACTTTTCACAATAATTTAACAGAGATTGAGGTTGCGAATTTCCGATTCGATTGACCGAGTGCTCCATTCAAACTCATATAAATCATTAGTACCGTAGTATTAGGTACAGTAGTAGACTACTACGTACCTAAGACATAAAAACGTAATTTAAAATCAAAATTGATCTATAATTGTAATAGATTTCGTGCTGCGAAACAGATATAAAGTAACAAAATAATATGATCGTTTCTTTCCAAAGCTAGTACAAAACGGATTTAATAGTCTTATAATTGTATCTTCAATAAGTTAGCAAGTTAAATAAGCAATCAAACTAACGAACCCAGCACCATTCTTTGTAACAAAACCATTGTTACTATTGCTATAACAATACATATATGAAGAATGATAATTTGCAATTTGTATTACAGAAAGGTGGACCACAGCCAGAACAGCTACAACAAGCAACAATGTACACAGTAGACCAACAAGACTGCAGAGATCGCTATACAACTATCGGGGCCATTATTGCTGACTCAATGATGTGCGCTGGTCGCGTAGATATCGACGGAGTAGATGGCTGCTATGGTGACTCTGGTGGACCTTTGATTTACAAAGGCGTAGTAGTTGGCTTGGTTTCTTTCGGCTACGACTGTGGCCTGAGGTATTATCCAGGAGTGTACACTAAAGTTTCGCATTTTACGGATTGGATTATTAAAACCATTGCTGCTAATAAATGATATGTATAATACGTTAAGTATATTTCTTAATAATACATTTCAAATGTATTTATATATTAAAATGAAAATAAAATTAAAATCATGAAATATTTTTTTTACTAACCCCATCGTTGAATTCAAGGAGTGTATTTCAAATAGATCTATCTGTACCCTTAATATGAGCTTTTTACACTTTATCGAGTCGACGGAGTCGATCCTCGAATTTCTGTTTATTCATATACATTTACATGTGGGTCATATAGTGGGTCGTTTAAGAATTAAAATTTTTCATATCAGTAATGTAACGAAGGTTTAGTGTCGAATAAGTTCGACTAAGGGTAATGAAATGGTTCCTAAATTTCGTAGTTTGTATCTTAAACGTTATTTATGCTAAATTACAAGGTGTTAGAGCAAAATGGGATATCAATATCACACTGTGACCATGACAAGTTTCCGCTGTCTTATATATATCGTCTACGTCAATGTCAATTGTCATGTCAATCTGATTTCTGATTTTTTAACGTTAAACATTTTGGTGTTTGCGCAAAATTGTATTTCCAATAATATTGACTTCTACCCTATTCGTAACTACTAATATACCAGTGTACCTAGTTTTTCGAACATCGTGTAAACTTAAGTATAATGGGCAATCAAGGTGTTGTTTCATTCATCAAAGAATTCTATTACGATCCCTTCAAATGGTGAGTGGTCATAACCTCTTAAAAAGGATTGATTGTATTCTATAACGTATTGTGACTATCGCTATTTAAAGGATATTTTTATAGCTATCCGACATTATTTGATATGAAGATTATTGTTTTATCCAAATAATCAGAAAATAAGTAAATACACATTTTTTTAATTACACACTTATAGTAATTATTTTCATGATCATTATTTGATTATTAAAGACGTTATGGAACATAATGATCTCGATTATTAAAGCTGTTATGAGCGTGATTAAATCGCCTGTATTTGTTAATTTACGTACTAAATTAATGCGAGTAATAGCAGTTGTCGTGTGCTTAATTATTAGTTTGATACTCGCATAGAATAATGTGCCGTGACATCAAACTGTGCGTTGCTGCATGATCTATTACATTTTCTATTTTATTTCTGACATATTTCTAGTTCAACAATTAAATGACTGTGTAAATTGTACACTAAATATTACAAATGTACATCTCGCTGCTGCTATTTGTGTCAATGAAGTTAGTGTCTGATTAAATGCATATACAGGGTGTTTTTTCAAGAGGTAGCCAAATTTTTTTGTCATATTCTAGACATAAATAATGTTATACCAAAAG
>DWRA01005149.1:0-10153 GCA_018250295.1 Spathilepia clonius
TATTATTTGTGCTAATCATTTAATTTTGTTTTATTTGCTGTTTTATTTTATTTTACTTTTTTTTTTAACACCTGCCACAAGTTCTCAGTACTCACCCAGGGTTGACTGGGAGAGAATGCCATTACGCATTGAGATTACCCTTTTGTAACTTCATTTGTTTGAGGTGTAGCAAATAATACATAAATAAATAAGCATTCAGTAGGAACACCTCAGATAAGGATATCTTTCTTACTATATCCTTCAAACCAGAAGACAGAACCTCTTAACATTGCTGTTATTAGTCAGAAGTAAGAGTGACGATGACGCCGCCGAATTAAGTTGGAATTAAAACTAGAATCATGTGACTACTTACGGTATTATGGTATCGTCGCCATAAGTCCGGGCAGTGGCTGGAGGGGTGGCCACCCTGGCCGCACTCCGCGCACGTGATGCCGTGCCAGTTGTAGCAGTTGCGACACATGCTCGAGTACATGTGATTCGGCGAACCACACTGGAAAGGGTTTAGAAGATTAATATTATATCAGGGCTAACCAGCTGCTTGAATGAAAAGGGGACTCTGGCAAAATTATCGAGAGCCATAAATAATCCTTCTAAAGGTCGCCTATGGCGAGCCACAGTCGCCCCCTCCTGCCTATTATATCTTGGTTAACCGATTACTATTTCACAGCTGGGCACGTGTCTACACTCTCAGTGTGAGGGGTTTAGGCAATAATCTAACGCTCTGGACTAGTATGAATTGGTAGACTTTACTTTCATTAATTGACTTCTAATACCCATATAACATAAAAAATTCAGTGTGCCTGGGATTTGAACCTCGCACTTCCCTTTTGATAGGCCGGATTTCATTTACGTTCCCACTGCAGTATACAATATATTTTATTGTATAAAAAATAGGAAATGAAAATACAATCGGAATTATTCTAATATTATTCCAGAATCACTAACTTTATTACCTTTACCTAAATCATTCCAATATTATTCATAAATAAATTCCCGCAATTATTTTCTCACGTTACACCAAAAGTGAAACTTAATATTTTTAGACAATAAACATAATTATAATGCATCAATTGTTCGAAGATTAATTAGATACATAAGAAAGTTTAATTTATTACAATGACGTGAATTTTAAACAATACGAATTTAGCATACATTTAAAAAGATAATTTTGGCTATTGTTATCACCTTCAAGTAATAAATGTAGACTAATTGGTCTATTGTTATTAAAATTATTTGTAATATGAATTGTATGGGGTAATTTTGCACAAAACCAATATTTTTTTTTCTAATAAAGTAAAAAAGAAGTTGATATCAAGGAAGATGTGAAACACTATAGTACTAATGTGAGGTACCACCACACCCATTTGTAGCATGGAACAGTTCTGCATTTTGCAATGCATCTGTGATTGGCTACAGGTGGAATCAGGATATATAAAATGGAGATGCCCTCAGATATCCATGGGTCGGAGCAAACACTAACCATCACATGGACTGCTAGTTTGTTTGTTATTCCAATCCAACAAAAACCGTATTCCAAAAAACTTTATCCACAAACAATATATGCAACTGCTTATGTTATTACTAACAATATATCTATGTTATTATTAATTTTACTTACATTGACACAAATTTTTCTTGGGCACCGTGGTTCATTATGTCCTATGGATCCGCACATGTAACACACGGGGGGTTTTAGGCGACAAGTGTCGTCCCGGTGTCCTGGTCGGTTGCAATAGTTACACCTGGAAATAACAGTGAAGAAATGTTACAGTTTGTTATATATCAAAGCTTGTTTACTCTATTTTTATAAGAATGAAGGTTATTTCATGTGTTAATGAGCATACAGTCTACTATAATCATGATGGTAAGTGGCTACTGCTGCCAATGGATAGCTGTAACTAGCTTCATATAGAACAGAGATTCTACTGGAAGCCGATCACAGGTGCCACTTCAGAGGATTAGAAGAGTAGCCTCATCTGTAACACAGTCTCAGCCATTATTGTCCTTATAATATTGGCCATCAATTATAATACAAAACTGTGTTTGGCAGCAGAGTGACTTAGGCCCCTAAGTCTTAGGGGCTGCTAATCTGCTTTAGTATGTCGTTCCAGCAGCTTTATGGTATATAATTGTTAATTCCGATTTTTTGTTTTTTATACCTAATTTACATGAGACATTGAACAAGTCATGACAGAAAAAACATTTGTCTATACAATATTTTGACACGCACAACTCAAGTCTGCACAATTTTGTTTTGGAAGATATAAATATAGTCAGACCGTGTCTGATAAAATGTTTGTAAACATAAATGCACCATAATTCTATGTCAACTCATTGCTAACACAAAGCCACACATCCATTGACATTTTTATTACACACTACTATGATAAAATTGAATTATTTCTACATAGAGACTCATGAAATGCTTACGTGACTTTTCGTTTGGATAATGCCGACATTCTGTCTTTGGGGTCAATAACCCATAGGCTCTTGTCACCTACAAGAAATTACATGACACAATTGGTATATGAAGTACAATAAAAATTTACAATATCAATGCTGGATACAAGATATATTCTATTAGACATATTACGTCAGGGATAGTGCAAAATTAGGTGCAATATTAGGTAACAGTAAGTAGCCAAAGTAGCCATATTAAGAATTTGCACCAGTGCATTCCTGAAGCTCAATTGCTACGTTATATTAAAATATAATATATGTAACATAAAATGAGCTATTTAAAATTATAGGATCAATACAGCACTCAGCTTAAATAAAATTATTAACGCTTTCTACGCTTCCAATCCCATGCTAGGATATGTGACATTGATACACACAAAGACAAATATAGAGACTCAGAATAGAAATCTAAATACATCATTTAGATACCCATCTGGCTGGGGATTGAACCCATAATCCACTTCAAGTCAGACCAGTATGGTGACCACTCTGCCACATAGGTTGTCTATGGTAGTATATAACCATGTATTTCTGTCTTTGTAATACAACTGATCTTTAACAAAAGAAGGTCAGGGTATTTTCATGTGCTGCCAACACTAAATGTATTGAGTTAGGTTTGTATCAGCCTACACTATTATAAACCATCGGTTAAGGTACAGTTAACTTACGGGACATGTATTTCTGGATCTCTCTATGGTTGAAGTTTTCTCCCCCCCAGCTTTCATTATAGAATTTCTCCATTTCAGCTCGAAGATTTGTTACGGAATAGCGTCTCTTTTTGGAAGGACGTTCTTTGCCATTTAAGTTGTTAAAGTCCAGGTCGGCATAAAGAATTGCTGGTACATTTGTTGAACCCAATTTAGGTGCAACGTTTCCTTGAATTGCTACATCGTCATGATAGTCTGGTTCAGATGGAAGTTCCGACAAACCTGTGACATTGCCCATTACAATGTTCTCGTCAATACTGAGAATAGATGTATTTTGCTCAGATGTCTCCGTCAAATCAACAATCTCAGTAACTGAATCATTCCTCCTAGTCGTTTTAGGAGGATCTTGATTGACTGACTCTATTTCTAGTATATCATTATGTGTCTTTGTTTGTTTAGGTGTGTTTGTATCATTTTGGACATCTGGTTGATTTGAATCTGAGGTATTGATGTCTATACTTGGATTACTCTTATTAGGTACAGTGGATGGCGTATTTTTGTTCAGCTCTGAAGACTGGTTGCTGTCCGAATCGTAAACATCAGGGTTTGGTATACTCTTCTCCGATACAACATATGATTTATTTTTCTGCCTCTTATTCTTTGCTTTGCTTTTTGGTGTTGCGAAGCATTCTTGCTTATCAGTAGCTGGTACATCGCATACAGGTGATGCAATTGGTGTTGATGTGTTGCAATCCTTGTTTTTCTTTTTTTTCTTCCTTTTCGATGGTGTCTGGACAAGCAAATCAGATCCGTGCAAGCTGAAGTCGAAGCTTTCGTTGTTGGGGTGGCGAGAAGAAATGTTAAGAGCTATGCAATCCCCACGGATGAATTCGTCGGAAACTGATGAAACCACTGAAGGTACGGGGCTCGCTGCCACTTCTCTTTCATTTGGACTTATCTTGCCAGGAGTAGTGTCTTTCACTGTATTTGTCGCCTTCTTGGATATTGCACAAACCTCATCTTCATCTGAACTCTCAATAGTTATTGTGGGCTTGGGGGGCAATGCAACTTCGATAACTTCGTCATCATCATCATCACTCGATTCTAGTTCCACGACAGGGCTGTTTATCTCTTCATTTTCGATAATCTCTATCGTGCGTTTCAGATTATGTGGTACTGGCGATTGGAACATAGACAACAAATTAGCTTGTGGAGGTAAAGCGACACCGCGTTTCTCATCCTTGGACTTGGAATCGGTTTTTTCAGTTACATTTTTGGTGGATGGAGCTTCTTTCGGGGTGTTAACTTTCTGGTAGGGCGACGGCTCCTCGCTGGTCCGCCAGTAGCGGCGGACCGTGCTCCGCGGGGCACTCGCGACAAAACTCTCCACATCTTTTTGGTTTACGTTAGAATTTTCTTGCGTTTCGTCTTTATAGTGTAACATAGAATATAACCGTTCCTCCAATTCATTTTCGTTAAGCTCCTGAAAGTGAAAACGATTGCAAAATATCACGCATCCGACTCCGTTGTTGTGAGAGTGTGACACAACAAAAATACAGTAACCTTACAATTTGGTCTTACTTACCTCCTCCATGTTTCTGCGGTAAATTTAGAGTGGAAATAACTTCACACGTAATTAACATAATCGAAATTTGTATTTAGAATGATTATTAAAGCGCTGAGAGCATTTCAAATAACAAAAAAGGGTTTTGTATTTATTATGGACACGTCCGACACTCCATTTCACTCCATTTCGAGTTTGCAACCAGTGTTTCCACTTGAAAAATATTGATCGCATCATTCATTGTCACATCAAGTTCATTCATGTATTTTAAGTCATTTCTTTCAGAAATGACCACATTAAATAATATAAGCTATTTTTATTTATATATTCAAAAGAGTATTATTGTACTTAAGGAGCAAGTACAATAAAATATAAATTAAGCGTAGTTATGAGATGCTCTAAGAATTTAATTTTTTATTTAGCCTTTGTTGAGTCTGTTGACACGATTCCTAAAAAAACGTGTCAGTTACATATTTTTGTAAATATTATTTTGGATTAGTATTTTAGTGTAAGTTTTACTCTCAGTGACAAATAAAATTGTGCATCGTGGGATTCTTCTAAGTGATAAGAGATGGCGCCACATTCTTTCTACTTCTAATACGTTTTCGAAGTTTTCTGTTCTATTCTATTGTAAACATTTTGCGTTCGAAATTATATAAACTTCGAAGAACAAGCGCTGTTTTATGCATATACATATATATTTTTCGTAATTTCGTAAATATACCATTACCACTTGTTATGTGTATATATGTATATATAATTTAATAAAATTATTTACTTGCCTTGCAAAATAGCAGTTTTGTTGCCTAAAACAATTAACATTACCTATAATCCTTACCTATGCTTATAGTAACAATATTTGGTATTGGCCATACAATATGCACGACAGCAGTGACTACTTAATATCAAATTATTAGTATTAATTACATTTATTACTTGACTACTAAATACAAGAGTTGTAGACATTAAAAATATTAAAGATATATTTTTCGATATTGGAATTAAAATTCCTTGTTATTTATACTCAAAGATGGATTGAGGAGGTGAGTTTACACAAAAAAATAAAAACAAAATAATTTAATATGTCTTTATTAAGTATAATTAGTTTTTAATTCAATAATCATAAGTCACAAATTTTAAAGATATCACAAAGTACTTAAGAACATCAAAGAAACCTTTTGTAAGCCCTTGCTTATTTTCTTTGCACATTCTCAATTGTACACATTTATTTCTACATACACAATACTGGTTTTACATTTGGTCATTAATTTAGAAAGTCGGGATATATCTATTGATTTTCTTCTCACGTAATTATCTTCAGCCATCGCCCAAGATATTCACTCACTTTGTTGGCAACGTTTCTGTGAATAAAAAATATATTAATATTCAAGTTATATGAGACATTTTATTTTTATTATTTAGGTGTCATCTTAGGAAGTATTCTTTATATTTTAGTAGTAGCAAACGACCATGCAATCTACTTGATAGTAAGTGGTGAATGCCACTCGTTGACAAACAGATGTCCGATGATCATTACAGAACTCCAGATAATATTTGTACGAACTACAGTCGACCACAGATGCATTGCTACCCCTGAGGACTAATTTGGAACGTCCCATATAAGTATGTCTCTCTTACCACACCTTACATTTTTTAAGCTGCAGCACAGCTGCTAATAATATTATTGTTATTAGGTGGAAAAAGGTATTGATGTGGTTCCCACAGAGTCGCGGACTCGAGCCCACAAAGGGTACTACCGCCATCAAAAAAAGTGTCAGTAAAAGAGCAATGAGATTAATTGTCAGCTCATTCGAATCACTCACTTCTCTGAATTTTTTCCAGTAAGTATTTACAATTATAAAATAGACCAGGTTTTTTATATTTTTAATTCACCTTAACGAATACTCATTTGCATGTCGTTGTCCGCCAGATGGCATTAGTTCTGCTACCGTTCGGTCGACCGCCTGCTCCGTGGTTTCGCAGCGTCCTATCCACATGGCTTCGCATTGAGAACTGTAAAAATCGTTAAAATACGCAAAAAAAGGCTTGAAAATTATTTTTGTTCTAAAATGATGTTGCAGTTTATTTATTTCATGCGCACAGTGCTTCAATATAATATGGGTTCCGATATTTTTTTCTAAAATAGATTTTAATATAATCTGTATGACACTACATTATTTTTAAACGTTAAGTGTTAAGTGATACTGTACTGTTGTTAGAAATTTGGTAACGGAGACATACTTAAAGACTATCCAACCTAATGTTAAGGAATAGCAACGCATTTGTGGTTGACCTTAGATAGGACTCCAATCCTATCCGGGATTGACTATAAATGTCCATGAGCGGCAGTGGTCACTTAACATGAGATAGATAAAACCCTTGTTAGCTACGTTTTCATAAAAACCAAAAACATAGTTATGGTATTTTTTTATTTAGTATTTTTTATTGTATTTTTTAATTAGGATTTACTATTTATATAGGTAATTTTAAATCTTACTCCTTAGCGACGTGTAGTAAATTAGCCTTTAACACACTGTCAAAAGCAGCGATGGCGTCTTTATACGCGCCGCTCGTCGCTCCCGCGCACGCCCACGCTATACACCCGCCACGCCTTAGTCTTGGTGATAAGGACTCCATGAGCTACATAAACATAGAAAATACCAAGGTAAAAATAGGTTCTAACCATTGGATTTATAGCGTTGTAAAGTTGTATTTTACAATTATTTTGACATTGGTTAAAATATTTTGAATGTGATTATAAATAAATTGATTTTTCCTAACACAGTACCTAATTCCTGCTTTTTCGAAATCGTTAAAAGGACTCATTTGTTCCACACATACAAATTATGGTTTTAGATTTTAAGTTGTTTATTTATTGAAGGTTATTTTTAAGAACTTTTCTAATGTACTGACATTAGAAAATTTCTTAAGTACTGACTTATTTATATTTATTTTACTGTTACATCTATATTTTACGGTTATTTACAACAATGAGACAAGCGAAGTCGTCTTCAAAATACATCTATTTATCTCTGGAGTACCTACTTGTATCCCGGGAATATTGTAACAGATAATTCCAAATATAGTCTACTTTATTATTTTTATTTGTTCCTAATTAAGTTATATTTCTCTCTTTGCTTACCTTTAAATTATTATACACGTCTTCGGATACCAACTGAGCTATATGGTTCAAGTTGTGTTGCAGTGGCTCGGAGCCTATAACCACCAACAAATCGATCTCGCTGTCTACTCCGCTCACCGCATCGCTCTTTCCACCCGCTCCGCTCGTCGCGTCGCTCGTCAATGTGCTCACAATGCAATTACGCGCTTCCAATTTCGTCTGCAATTCTCGGCCTAGTGGATTGGATGTATTTGTAATCTGCAAATTAAATAATCTACATGTATAACTAAAACTAAGAAAATATGAAGAGTTTTGATAACCAATTAACTTCACAAATTCATATAGTTTTTTATATATTTAACGTGCTTCTAATAATACATCGTTAAATCTATTAAATATTAATGAATTAATATATTAACGTGCATCGGAACGCGTTGAAGTCTTTTCTAGGTTGTTTGGTTTACGTTACACTGTATTGTCAATAGTGTTATCAAGAGTTTTGTTACAAAGGACGTAATGTATCTATTTAGTTTTCTAAGATCTAATTATTATAGGATTAAGTTAGAATGCCTCGTTAAGTTTATCTCTCTTACCACACCCTTCAAACCAGAATACAGTAGCGCATAACACTGCTGTTATTAGGCAGAAATAAGTGTGGCGTTGGTGCCGCCGGAGTCGAACTTCAAAGGGTTCTAACTTTTGAATGGTTTCCCCTCGTCACCGACATAAAAAGCGCGATTACAGGAAATATCTTGATTCGCTACGTACGGTATTCGTACGGGTCTCTAATAGGTCCGTGGTTCAAGGTAACATACTAAAACTCGTTGTATATCTCGGTGTCTTCTCCTCTTTGTGATTCTGGCTCTCGCAGTATAAGCCAGCAATGCGGACGTGGCCAGCAGTAGGGAGCCGCCCTCCAACGTTGCCAAGAGTCTCCACGCCAGACCTGCGCCACCCTCGACGGTTTCCGTCATGATCTGGAAATAATAATGTTTTAATTATATCGCATACATAAAATACATGTGATAGTCTAGTGGTTAGACACTCGATCTCGTATGGGATCCGTGGTTCGATTTCCGGACATACAGCTTAATCTTAAAATCAATTATCACTTGCGTGAGGAAACCTGCATGCCTGAGAGACTGAAAAAAAATCAATTCTAGCCTTTTTTATCTTAACCTAACCCAACCAAGTGTTAATCCACACTTGGCCAGTGTGTGGGACTATGTCTTTCTCAGTCGGAGAGGAAACATAAGCTCAGCGGGGAGGGAGAGAAGTGATTTCTTTACTTTTGCTGATAATGGGCCTCATTGTTAGCAGAAATAAATGCAATGCAGGGATAAATTTACAAAAATTGTAGTTAAGTAATACTTGAATGACTCCTATCAGACCTTTAGAATGAGAATTACTAAGTGTAAAGACACTAATAAAAGTGCTAACCTTGGACCCCACGAATGAAAATTCGAGTTTCAACCACTGTTATCACTGATGTATTGCTGACTCGATAATTGTCGTAAATTCCGATTAACGAAAGTATTTTCTATTTCGGATGGAGAAAGAATTACAGACTATACTCCCGATTGCCGACGTGCGTAACGCAGCAGTGACACGCAATGGGTGCCGGGTTCGATCCTAGGCCAGATAGATATCTAAATGATATATTTAGACTTCTGTTCTGGGACTGCGTGTTTGTGTATTCGACTTTGTGTGTGTCCTTGGCATCTACAATACACAGAATCCTAGTGTAGAAAGCGTCTTTTTTATTGAAATGCGTTTATCTCGGTTCTAGTGACAATAATTATGATTCTTAGGTAACATGTCCCTAATGCATATGCCTAATTAAAAGATAGAATATCTGTCAATAAACTTATCAAACACAGCATTCGTAGATTTCGAAACCCAGGATATAATCTACTTAATAGAGATATCGTGATATCTCTATTAGGTAGATTTCAAACTAACAATAGACAACAACTCTCTAATGAGAATCATTTCAAACTAACAGCATCAGCAGTGGTAAGCAAACCACAAAACGATGTTTCAAGTAATACGATTACCTACTCATTGCAAGAGAATTTAATATCATAACTGCTTATATTTTAAGGCGGTTAAGTTAGCTAACGGGTATTAAATTGACACGAATTCTTCTGTGTGGGGTTGGTTACTGATGAGCAGTATTTTAATTTTTTTATATGATGAGTAGCAAACGAGCATGCAGTCCACCCGATGGTAAGTGACAACTGCCGCCCATGGACATTTGTGATCCACCCCGGATAAGACCAGTCGACCACAAACGCGTTAATACCTCTGAGGATTAAGTTGGAATGCCTCGTGAAGTTTATCTCCCTTACAACACCCTTC
>DWRA01005150.1:0-10152 GCA_018250295.1 Spathilepia clonius
ATTTATTTGGCACGTTATTAGTGCCGTCGGGATGTCATATGTCCAAATGGGCCTATTATATTGTGACTACTATACCATATTTTATTTGCCTTTGATTGATAATTAATTTAAAGTCAAATTTGCGGCATACGATATAGAAACGATTACATAAAAATTCTATACCTTGAATTTTCAAAGAAGCAAAAATACCCAAACTTATAAAAAATATCAATATGTAAAAATATTAACATTTCAAAATTAAATTTTAAAAACATATTGTTTAATAATATTTTTTTAAAACAAAAAACGTGACTGCTTTAATTAATTCATAATTTTATATAATATGTAATCAAATAACCCTGTATTATACAATCAAAAAACAAACCTTAGGACGCAGAGAGGGCACCAGAATAGAGTTGATGCCGCCGAGCTTCACGTTGATCTTGAGGCAGAGGTTGCTGAGCGTCTGCGGCGACGTCTTGTTCACGTTCTTTGCCTGCACGCACTGCGTCGCCATGCCCAGCACCGTGTCGCCCACGCGCTTCACCTCCGCTGGAAGGGGAGGTGATTTTTTTTTTGATGGATTAGTAAACGATCATACAGTTCACCTGATGGTAAGTGGAAACTGCCGCTCATGGACATTTGTAATCCACCTCAGGTAAGACTAGAATCCTACCTGAGGTCGACCACAGACTCTGAGGCTACTCCTGAGGACTAAGTTGGAATGCCTCGGATAAGTAAGTCCCCCTTACCACACCCTTCAAACCAGAAGACGGCTGCGCTTAACACTGCTGTTATTAAGCAGAAATAAGTGTTGCGGTGGTGCCGCCGGAGTCGAACCACAAAGGGTTCTGCCACCTTTAAAAATGTGTTACGAGTTGATACATACATAATACCGTGTTTATAATATTTAAATTTAAACAATTTGTTTAATGACTATTATCAAAATAGAATGTCCTATGCCGCTATCTGCAAGTAAAACTTGGGACTTAGAGTAATGGATCTTCAAATACTGTTGCCAAAAAAGGTGCAAATATACAAATAGACAACCGAACATTTTCCTATAAAAGACGCCTCCGATATTCACAACCTCACACTAGGATACCCTGTGTGGATACCATGGACACACACAACGGCGAATACAAAAACACCCAGACCCAGAACAGAAATCTAAATTCCCGAACCTGGAACCTGCGTGTCAGACCGATATGGTGACCGCTCAGCCACGCGGGACGTCAAACAAATATTGCACAACTAAAACATTAATTGTTCAGAGCCATTATAAAGTTTGGTATGCATAATATGGAATCCAATCCAAAAACTATACATAACTCTCCTCACCATAAACAGGAGTCTTCCCCGGCAGCACTACAACCACGAGCTGAAGTTGAACGAACGTGGACTTCAGGTACTTGAACATGGGCTCCACCTGGTCGGGGCCGGTGGCGTACTTGCAGAAGCACGGCTGCCCGATGATCGGCATGCCCGCGTCGTTCGAGATCTTTTGCAATTGTTGAGTGAAGTTTCTGAAATAGTTAAAGAATTCGATTTTAATTAAAAAGTTACAATAAATTTTATCAAATCGTGGTAAAATTGCCATTTTGTGCATTATCACAGCTGTGTTAAACTGTTCATAGCAAAATTCATTTAACATGTTGAAACGTTAGGTTGTTTAACAATGCAATTGTTGTTATAAACCTTATTGACTTTATCCATTATATACATTTTAATTGGTAATCGCTTATTACAAGCTCAATATTGTTCCCAGTAATATTATTTGTAATAAGTCATATTGTTTTCGTTTTTGATTTTTATCACACAACGGCATAAATAATGATCATTGGTCCATTGTTACAACTTAGTCCTCAAAGGTAGTAATTAATGGATTTTTTTATTTGCCGTTGATTACATGAATATCGGCGGCAGTAGCCACTTATCATCAAGTGGACTGCATACCCATTTGCTATTATATAGAATAATATAATTAAAAACAAAATAGATATAATAGATATACATACAAATATAAAATGTGCATATAAACGTCGACTTACTTAAGCGCGTCCTCTCGCACGGTGCGCTGCGGCGCGAAGCAGGCGATGGCCCACACGCGGATCTCCACGCCCATGAAGAACTGTTTGCCGCGCATGTCCCACACGCCCTGGTTCGGCAAAGCTTGCTGTGACAAATTAGTACCATAAGGTAACTACTGCATTGGTATCTCAAAGTCATTCATTCATTACGGTGTACGCACATAACGTAACTGCTGCATTGGTATCTCAAAGTCATTCATTCATTACGGTGTACGCACATAACGTAACTGCTGCATTGGTATCTTAAAGTCATTCATTCATTACGGTGTACACACATAACGTAACTGTTGCATTGGTATCTTAAAGTCATTCGTTCATTACGATGTACGCACATAACGTAACTGCTGCATTGGTATCTTAAAGTCATTCATTCATTACGGTGTACGCACATAACGTACCTGCTGAATTGGTATCTTAAAGTCATTCGTTCATTAAGGCGTATGCGTGCGGTTTTTATGTGAATGTATGAACTGGTCATCCGTTCACGATTGTTATCGCATGTTGGATAAATTATGTCATTACGGGGCTATGTACAGTTCTACTTTTAAAATAAAAATAGATGATAATAAAAAATATCAACACTAATCGCTACATAAATAGTTGTGATAGTAACAAAAAAGAACTAAAAATGGAAAGCAAAAGCATTCAAACAATTTTCACATAATTTGTTTATTAAATTTAGCAATTAGCAGTCTATTCCTGACCTGTAAAAAACTCGATGACTTCAAAATCCGTCAAGACGTTCAGTTCATGATTACAAAAAACAACACACACAACATACTTATTAGTAGACATGTGCACGTTTGTATGTATGTCAAACTGATACCTTTAGAATTATGAGATAAGTGCAAATGTCATGTGCTCGTCAAAAATGCAGTTAAATTAGGCGCGTTGGACATTTGAACCCAAAATTGAGATTTAATGTATGCATTTACACTAGAATTAATGTTGAATTAAACAATTTATCACTAAAGTGTATCAGTAATGTTGAATTTAATAATTTATCACTAAAGTGTTTTTGTACATAAGCCTGGGTAATATTGTTTTCCCTAATGTATGTATCTGTAAGGTTTATATAAACCCGCTTAACAATCCTTCATTTCAGGTAAGCGTTTTGTACATAAGTCAGTGTGTCAATTTTTCAATAATGTCATTTATTTATTTAATCTTTATGCACCATACATAACGCATAACAAAGGTCATTATCATTGTATTCCTAAGGTTGATGGCAATTGTTGAACCTGACTCCTAAGATTGAACCCGCTTAACCCCTCATCAGGGGCAAGCGGGCTGATAAAAAGAATGAAACGTATTACTTGTCCGCCGAGCGAGGAGACGCGGCCGCCGTACTGCAGCTTGGGCGGCGGCAGCACGCGCCCGCGCACCTCCATCATGTTGTTGGAGATGGTCAGCCCGAACTCCTTCACGTACAGGTCCGTGTTGAAGTTCGCGCGCCGCACCAGGTTGTTGATCTCGCGCTCCCTGCAGGTTACAATATACAAAACTTCTGTTTTAATACGATGGAGTAACAAACGAGCGTGCAGTCCACCTGACGGTAAGTGGCAACTGCCGCCTATCGACATTTCCACACTAGATAAGACTAGAATCCCAACTAAAGTCTACTACAGATGCGTTCCTACCCCTGAGGACTGAGTTGGAATGCCTCGTTAAGTTTGTCTTCCTTACCACACCCTTCAAACCAGAAGACAGCAAGGCGTAACACTGTTGTTAGGCAGAAATGGGTCTGGCGGTGGTGACGCCGAAGTCGAACCACAATGGGTTCTACCACCTTCAAACGCACCTTCTTAAACACTGAGCCATATTTGGCAGAGAAATATCTTATAAGTTCATGTAACCAACGACATAATATTAACGGTAACTGTAACAGCTGTAGCTGTAAGCACGGCCATGTTGCGCTAGGCCAACAACGATGATAACATTTTTGTTATGTAATAGGTACTCTCGATACGGTGTTTTGATTCCTTAATTGGCAATTCTTAATTGTTTTGATTTCTTAATACTTAATTGGCAATTAAGAAAACTAAATACCGAATCGTGAGTACCCCGTCACATAACAAAATGTATCAATTCCGAGATAATATCAGTCTAAAGTCACATAATGATGAAAATTAACTCCATGTAAATATGAAAATTAACGTACAAATAAATTAACAGTATTAGTACTTCCAATTTATTGTATTTGTATTTCGTACTCTGCTTGCGCAACCCATCACAGGTTTTGACAAATAAATAAACTTAAAAAATATTGTTCGACGTGCCCATATATGTGAAAACTAGAGTACTGAATATATTAAATATTCACTTTACCTACACATTTATTACATAATATTTTTGAATCATGTTTAAAGATCATATTTTGCTCGAAAATCTGTATTCCTAAATAATATTTATAATCCCCTTTAATTTTGTACAATTTATGTTGAATTTGGACAACATATTACCTGTCAGGTGCTGATCGAGCTGTTGCCTTGATCATAGTAGACGTTTGCATGTCTGTAAGTTTCTTAATGCATCTCTGACCTGGGACTATGTTACACACTTCCAGCGGTAGGTATGTGTGTTTGTGTTCTTGACCCACTTGGAGGCACGGTAAGTGAGGATACCTCAGTTTCATCTTATACTTATCCAGGAAATATTTTGCTACAGTACACTCTACGGTCTGTCCATTTTCTAATTGAAGAGGAAATCTGTAATGCAAAGCGGTGCAAAGGATGATATACAATGTAACACGCAGATGTCAATCTCGGCTAAATGTATAAGTGGCAATTGAATTACAATTGGATAACAACTGCAATTGAATATCAAGTGGAAAAGTGTACATGGAATATATCGCCAAGTATACTGCATCCTTGGAAATTGAATACGAAACACATAATCTGAATTTAAAACTGCATAAACATTGAAATGGGCACAAACAATGTATATATAAGAATGTAGTATGGAATGTATTTGGCGCTTACCATACCTTTATTGTATATTCAGTTGCAAGTTTGTTTTCAAGACCAAATCTAGAATATTTATGTAGACCTAATGCTTTGCTAGCAATAATAGCCTAGTAGTTAAAAGTTAGCCTCACAATAGAGAAGAATGAAGTTCATATACCAGAGCTACACATAGTTTTATCAAAGATATGTGCATACTAGAAATTAATGTCTCGCTGTCACTCTAAAATGAGACCCATGCCCAATAGTGGGACAATAATGGATTCACAATAAATTCTATGAGCGTACCTGTCTGTACCAGTTGTTCTTCAGGAAAACAGGCATCAATGACGACGGAATATACATATTTGTAGAACTAGATTAGGTAGTTACTTACGATTGCATCTGTGCAGGTCTACGTGTGACATTACACACTCTGTACTTCCGCTTCATAGTACCACAATGAGTGATCTCGATTTTGAGCCCCTTGATTTCTTTTGTGAATTTCACCCTCTGTGAGTCTGTCAGAGGTTTTCTTTGGTCATTAATGTCTCTTATATCTAATACTTCACACATAAATTCTATGACTGGTTGGGCTTTATAAAATGCGGTCGCAGACACTGTAAAGAAAAGAAAATTGTTTACGTAATTTCATACATCAATCATAAGCAATTCTAACAATAATTAAGTCATTATCGAAATGATACATACCATCTATATTCAACATCATTTTCCATTGACTTGGTCTGACTGACTGATGGAAACCAAACCAAACTTCACGACCACCTCCAAGAGGATGGTAATACCCTTCTGGGGAGGAGAAGAATGAGCGACCTACCGGAGTATACATCATTGATGGCAGGTGTCGCATCACTACATCCAGGGCCAGAATAGCGTCGTAGGGTATCTGTCTTGTACGACCTTCCAAGGCCTCTTCCAATGCAAATAATGATACCTACAATTCATTACGATTTACAATTTGTTGTCTTTTATCCTCAAATTGCTTTTATCTAATTAGCTGGTTGTACAATTTAACCGCAGACTGCAGATTAAACTAACATACTTGTTTAAATTATGCTGCCATAACAGAGGTACTCTCTGTTATGGCAGCATCATATAAATAGGCTAAAACAAATTGTTGTAAGTTTTTTTTTTCATTTGACAATCAAATTTTTTTAGCTATTGATGATCAAATAAAAAATTTCTAAAAATTATTTTCATTCAACTATGAATTACGATCAGTTGACTAAAACTAAGAAAGTTAGGTTTCATTTTCATACTAATGTCTTTATATAACAAACGTAACATATAGGAATGTATATTTATAAGTAACATGACTTAGAATTGATGACACAATAGATTAACACCTATTATTAAAATGAATCTATACAATGTATCAGATTATGACAACTTGTGCATACTAGAAATATATGATCAAATTTCGGTTTTTAGTAGGCAACATTTGGCATTTGGCAACATAGACTGACTAATAACCGGCATGATACCATTCCCAATAACCATGTTTCTTAACACCAAAAAAAAACATATATAATATAAATATTGGTGTGAAAATAATTTGGGAAGTGTCTTCCAGATATTGCTCTCATAATTGCGCAGGACCAGCAATGTGACAGATGGTTATATATATTTTACATTCATTTCTATAGAACACCTTATGTTTATTGGTAAATACTATATGATTATACCAACTACTGTACCTTACATGCACTATAAGACTATAATGCATAAATAAAGCAAACCAAGCTGAATGCCTATATGTTAAACACTGGCAATTGGAAATCCGTACTCACTAATAATAAACAAACATATTTCTGATAATAAAACAACAACAGCTTCTAATTAGACCAAAATTCATCTTCACACCACAAATAATTACCTGAGCAACCCATTTGATAGTAACTCTGAACACTCGGTCCTTTCCTTCTCCAGGTAAAATCACTTCAAGCTCCACCCTATCGTTGCCGATGGGCAAAGGATCCCTCGTATACAAATTGTTTCTACCATCAAACACTGGCTTCAAAGCACCAAATATTTTATTATAACAGTGAACCATAGTTTCAACAATTTCTCTATTCACCTGCAACAACCATCACAATTAGTATTCCAGAACAATAGTGAAATATCTGTAATTCTATAAGTAATGTAGCACATACTTTTCTTGGACATTTATCTGGCTGTATATTGACATCATAGTGATGCACAAAGCCTCTGGGCATCGATATTTGGAAGTGGTTGGCACGGAGCATAATGGGCCTTCCCTCATGGCCGAGGTTGGGTCGTCGGGGGCACGTGAGGACAGGCAGGTCGGGCGGCGGGGCGGCGGACGGCGACACTAGCGCCCCGGCGACCACCCCTGCGGCGGGCGCCACCGCCGCCGGCGCCGTGCTTGCGGCCCCGGGCGCCGTGCCCGTGGTGCCCGCCGCCGCGGTCACGGCTCCCGACACACCCACCGCACCAGCGCTCGTCTCCCCCGCTGGAGCTGCACGAAACAAACATTTCTATGAACATCGATTGCACTAAAACCACTTGTAATTGTTGAAACCACTGTTTACTAATATTATTAATGTTTTTCGTCTCTTTCGATGTTATTTAGGGCAATCAAACAAAGGACGATGCTGCCCTCCTAAACGGTGCTTGGGTAACATGGATTACGCTGATGCTTACGTTGGCCAACGGGGTACATCTTGAATTATGTTTAAATTAACAAAACACTAAAATTAACAATAATACAAAATCCTCGTGTTAAAATTGCAACAATGTGATCGAATAGATGTGGCTGTGAACTGCAACTTGTACTCTATGCTGTAATTTGACGTTTATCTAGATTGTTGATTGACATTTTTAACCATTGGCAATTTAATAGTTCAATATACCTTGTCCTATGTTTACACAACATAATATGTAATACACAGCCTATACTCTTCAATTATTTATATAACAACATAAAAAAACGACCTATATTAGCACGTAAATTAAGTACGATATTATTTTATTTTTTGTTTATAACATGTGATTATATAAAATTATTCGTTATAGTATTTAAACTAGGCTGTCGAGTCGTTTTTACTTTAACCCAAAAATTTTAAAAACAAGTCATGCTAGAAGAAAAATGTAATGACAGCTGTCATTTTGCCACTACGTTTTGACTTGTGTGGCACGCGAAAGTTGTTGGGGTTAGTTGGTTATACCCATTGAGTACATGTAAAAGAAGCAAAAATTGACCGAAACAATCATGAGTTACTCAAAATTTGATTTAACGTTTAAAATAGGTCAATATTTAGACCGACACCTTGTATTTCCATTATTGGAATTCTTAGCTGCGAAAGAGGTAAGTTACAGGCATATTACAAGTTTAGTTTCTTTGACGATACACAAATTTATATTGTAATTATACAAGATTACAACTACTTTATTGTCTAATAACTGTATTATCAACTTATTTATCTGTTATTGTTAAGTTTCTATCCAGTTCTTAGTGGTAGCATAAAATATGTTACATGTTTCAGACCTATGACCAATCAGAGCTTTTACAAGCGAAGTTGGAGATCTTGAGTAAAACTAACATGATTGATTATGTTGTTGATATACGAAGGATGCTCTACCCCCATGAAGACACACCTGAGGTAAGAAATCAATTATCAAAGAGGTTATGTTTATCATTTGAAGCTACAAATTTACGATTTTCTTATATAACCTTACAATACATAGATTGTAGACTCTAAAATACATGCTTGTGATTATTTAATCTAAAGTTAAAAGTATTAATGGTTTGGTTTATATATCTTAGCTTTATTACCTGGGAAATGAATCAGTAAACTGGTTTCTTATAGTACTAGGCTACTTTCCAAAGATGTCTGGTTAATGAAAGATCAATAGAAACATTACCTAAACATCTAGTGAAAAGTGGGGATTATTAATACATTAATTTCCTCAAATATAGGTAGCTTATACGATCATATAATGGCTTAGATACCCCTATTTCACTTCAGGACCTTAATGAAATCAGTGCTGATTGCTTGTAGACGTTTCTGTCAATAAGTCGGTTCACAATGTGAATGACATTTATATTATATTATTATTATTTTGTATACTTAAATATATATAAATAAATAAAATAATAAATAAATAAAATAAATACTTCTTTAAAGTCTCAATTCAGTTGTAGGCGAATCGGTAATAATAATGGTGTTCACGGGCTTGCGCCAAGTGAGTGTGATATATGTACGTTTTGTGTTTTATTATTATTAATGACCGATAAACTTATATACCATTATTATTATTATTTTTCATATCAGAATATCTTTATTTACAAAATACAATTAAAATTATATACAATATTTACAAATTAACTAAATTAAAGAAAATAAATTAAAAAATAAACAAAAATAAAGGTATAAATTAAAGATAAAACAAATGGTCTAAATCACTGCCCTTAGGAAGAGTCCCAAGGACACAGGCTGCGTTGCCACGTTGATTTTTTAATTAAAATAATATACATATACTCGCAAATTTTGAATATAAGTCTCAAAATACATAGATAATTGCAAATCAGCACAAGTTACTTTTAATCATATTAAGTGGGGAAGATACTAATATTGTTGGCAACCCTATCAAGCCCAAGCTGCGAGCATCTTGAAGACAAATATTTGTTCGCTACACAACTATTTGTTTCGGTTTCCTGTTTGTATACTATGCATTAATCTGCTAACATAATACTGTTTATAAAGTTAAGACTTCTGTGGTGTTTAGTATTGATATTCGGCATCTATTGGCTTTTACTTGCGGGTTGCATTAAACTTGTGCTTTAAGTGAATACTCATATTTCATGAAAAAAGTGATAAAGTAAAATATTAAATGTCTCTAAATATAATTAAGGGGTAGAACTAATAAGTTACATAATTTACTATGTATCGTGCTCATGATTATTTAAGACCCGAAATATAATTTGAGTCCAAGTATTGGACTTCAAACTATGACGTTGAGCTAGGATTTTTCTTTGAATTCACTAGAAAAATGAGTCTTACTTCAGGTTTAGACTTATCTTTGGTCTGGTGACCGACCCGCGTAGCGGAGCGGTCACCATACCGGTCTGACACGCAGTGGGTTCCGGGTTCGATCCC
>DWRA01005151.1:0-10151 GCA_018250295.1 Spathilepia clonius
TAATGACAAATACACAAGATCATAATTGCCTATGTAACTGCTGACGGTGTGAAGTTTAGGTCAAGTACAAACCGGTTAAGTGTATGTTGGGATCACGCAATTATTGACAGTTACAAAAAATAATTAAAGTTATAAAAATATAGTTTAAATATATAAATATAGGTAAAATTATTGCTGTATTTCCATTGGTATTATTGATCTGTAATTAATATCTTTGATCTGTAATTAATAAGTTTTACACAACTAGAATATGCTGAAATAAGGTTGGATTCCTTTACAAGATGTGCTGCTACCACTGAGGCCAAAGTCATAACAACACAACCTCTGGTTAGGTAGAAATAAATAAAAATAACACATACATATCGCGGCTACCATCATAGTACATACATGTGGACGTAATATGGGCATAACTAATAGTGTTTGTTATTAATAAGATACGTAAAGATAAAACATAATATTCAACAAAAAATGTTAATTAAAAAAATAAACACAGATTATGTAAATAATACATTATCTGTTCTTTAAAGACTGTATCTTTGGCACAGTTATTAGAAAAATAAGTTACGTCACAGATAACGATATTTTTATTTTGTCTAGGTATCCTTTAAACAGATGCAGAGCATTGGGTTTGGATTTAAATTATAATAGTATCTAATAACAATTTTTTTTTAAATATAAGGTAATTTTAATCTCATACGCAGCTTATAAGTTTCATTTAATTATGGATGTTGTTTTTGAAAATTGTAAAAGCTTTTATCTATCTAGTCGTTAGTCCCAACCATACTCCTTCTATTTCATAAATATTTAACATATGATGCCATCATACAGATTTTTATGTGTACATTGTATCCATGGAACACTGGAATTACAGGTTACCTTTTAGAAGGACTATTCCGTACAAAGCGCTTTTTTATTTAATTTCAACATACCATAGAAAAAGCCTCAAACATTCGCTAACACTAGCTATTAATAGTCTAATAGGGATTCAGAACAGTCGTAAGACAGACCAACAAAGTAAGAGTCTATTATGTATGCAGAACCCTTAAAGTGATGTTAAAGTTACGTACGCGTAGATAAGTAGCGATCCGGTTTTATCATTACAGCGTTCGCCTACGTGTATGTAGGTTGGCGACCCGCCGATCCTGCTATCTGCGCCCGCGCCGATAAACAGCTGATCACTTGTTTATGCCACTCTGTCCCGTAACAGCCGTATCGTTGTTACACATGACTAGTTTTTATCCTACATAATATAAATATGCAGATAGGCCGCTTGATAGCGTTATCACGGTGATTATACGATTTCCATACCAGAGGAAACACCAACGTGGTATGAAAAAAGTCTATTAGGTGATTTTGAGAATCAAGAGTATTAAGCTGTCGGGAAATACATCTTTAATTTCCTGACTACGGGGTAATACGTTCGCTTGCTACTGGACTAAATAAATTAAATAAAAGTACTACATTTAATAATAGACACTCTATATTAGATAAAAATGAAATTAAAATGGAACTTTTATAATACTACCTACTTATATGAAACTTGTATAAGACAGTACAGGCAGTCTCGTGTGCACTGTTTTAGTATCGACGTTTTAGTATTTGCGTTTTTGCGATTGTATCCATGCTGCATCACGTTTAGCTACTTGCTGCGTCCGGACGTTGTAAGATTTTGGCATCTGAATGAAATGTGTATCGCGTTTTTCGTAATCGTTAAAATATTGCGTTTAATCGTCTGCATCTAGTTTCCGATATGCAACTAAATCGTCGATCACTGATGCTAAAAGTAGCGAGGTAGGGAGCCTAAAATTACGAGAGCCTACGTAGCGAACAGTGTTTACTGAACACCCAATAAATATTTTAAATTAGTTAAAATAAGTAAATGGTCAGAGATCATTAAAATGTAACTAAATATTTCAATTATCTTTATAATAAGAGACATTTAAACGAAACAACCAAAATACGCACAACATATTTTCAAGTAATTTGTTACTGACAATGAAATCACATAAAAGTAACCGCTGAAGGTTCTTGTTTACTCAACATGGCATCAAGTACACCTGTACAAACAGTTTTGTACATTACAAATCACATTTTTCCGCTAGATTAAAAAATCTCTATTGGATGATACGGCTTGACGCGCTGAGAAACCTTTTAATATCTCCGGTTTCGTAACCACAAATATCATTGGATTCACCAAACAATCGAATCGTCGTGAAAGTCCAGAGGCAATAAATACTTAATCGTTAACCCATGGCGGCCATCAATTAAACACACGGACCGGTTCCTGGCGGAAGTATGATCCGCGCTCCTGAGCCGTCTGCAGACGCAATAAAAACTTTTTACACCGACAATCATAAAAAATCTCGAAGCCTCATAACCAGAACGTACTCGAGAACCAGATCGGCGAAGTCATGTTCGATTCGCTAATGACCGGAGCGAAATAAAAAATCAAATTTTAATAATCCCGCCGCCAAAATAACAAGTAAATATCATACTCGACTGCGCCGCAATCCGAAACCCTCCGCTTTTCCCAGTTGCGAGTTTTTAACGAAAAATGTAGAGCGTCGAATTTCGTACAAAAATGCGAATTGATATCCCATGGGCGGCGCGGAGTAGTGTTGCTCATTACGGATGGAGAACCCTCGCCTGCAAACCGGTGCCTCGTAAAAACGACATTCGAGCAAAAACAGGCTCCGGGGAGCGGCCGCCGACGAGCCGAGGTTATGATAACAAGCGCGGAGACATGTTAGCGGAAATCACGTATGCATTGTTAGGAACAGCGCTCGAGCGTCTTCGTCCTACAACGCTGCCGCTAATTTCGACTCGCATCTAGGCCCTGGGAATATCAAGATACGTGATGTATTAAAATAAGGCTCTTGGGAGATTTATTTTAACGCAGCGGATTAAGTGGCTGCCCTCATTTGCAATGTGAACAAAGCAAAAACGACACGCGTAGACGCCAAAACTACAACATTTGCCAAAAATTCTTGTGCCACTTCGCTCGAACGATCCGAACAAATATATTTATTTGGAATATATTTCTTAAAAATAAATCTTAATATTTAATATTCACCTATTCTGAAGCTTTAACTTAAGGATTGTGAACTATAAATTGAGAAAAACTCACCGTCCACGTTTCGATTTCTACGCAATGTGGTTATCAGTGGTTGGATTTGATTGTGAGGCGGACGGGGCGGGGGCCCGGGCCGCCCTGCCATTGGTCGCCGCCGCGTAATCTCGCGAACGGTCTGCGCATACGACTCATTATTTCTAGCAGTCTTAAAACACATGCAGATTTGCACACTACCGCGCTCCCACAGCGAGTTCAAAATATTTTCGACTAGCACAAATTGGATCTCCATGCCACAATTATGTTTTAAACTCTGTCCGTATCAGATGTATATATCTCAATTATAATGTTACGTTGAATAATAAAGTTGAATAAAGTTGCAAGAATTAATTCAATCGATACTCATACTGGACATGAATTTTAAACAACATTAGCGCATTATATTAATTAATACAACGGTAGGAGGAAATGTAATTTAGGTTGCAAATAAATAACCGGCAGCGGAGTGTAAATATTTTGTAACACATTAACCCGTTACAATTTATAATAGCGCAAAATATCAACACGCGATTGGATCAGCGCATTGTTCGCCGGGATTATAGTTGCCACGCTTAGAGTATACGTAATGTATACTCCAATATATACTCAAGTAAATGATGTATACTCTAGTTGCCAGGTTGCCACGGCGTCGCGCCGACCTCCAGCGTAAGTTCCCTGCAATTTACGTGCAACACAAAATTAGCAGCGCGCGATCAGATCGAGCGGAAACTCTGAACCTAATGCAAAGATTATAGTAAAATTGCGAAACCCACCCGGATCCGATTTGGTCATACTCGTATAACTGGTAAACTAGCGTAATGCGTAACCAATTTTAATCTAAACACCACGCAGTCACTGTGCCTGTGACTTTTGACGGGCTACGCGAGCGATCACTCGTAGACGGGCCACGTAAAACTCAAAAGCTCGGACCGTCTAACCTCGAGGCGTTATGTCAATCTTCGTTATCTCAGTCGAAAAGGATGTCGTGTGGGAATAAAAATCCGGTTCCGAAGCGTTATAGAGGTTCACATGACCGCTGTTACTACAGAATTGTATAGTTTGTTTTTTATACGCAAAGGCTGTAGAGGTTATTATGTGCAGTCCCACTCGGTTGCTCGAATATAGTATGATCGTGGCGCAGGAGTCGTTTTTGCGGCGGCAGTCGCCCGGCGTCGCACCATGTTGGGATGCGAGGGGGCCCATTCACTACGCAATTGCCAATTGATGGTGCAAAACCCGATTCACAGTCGTTAGGGCTGCGAAACTGCAATACTCATTCAAATCGATCACGGTCGTTGGCCGACAAAAATTGAAAAATAAACCTCATTACTGTAACGCGCGTAGACGTAAGGATAAATCCTTTTTCATCCAGAATATTAAAAATAAAGTTAATCGTCAGCCCTCGAAGTGGATACATCCGCTGCCATCACTCACGGCATCGTGTGAGTGCTTCGAAGAAACAGTCACCAATTAATTTATCCGCTTTTGGAGACATGTTTAATTCATACTCTCTCCGTTGAGTAAAGCTCGAGTGCGTCGAGTGCACGCCGCTAATGGCCACTGCTGCTAACCATTTCTGCAGCGAGGGTATGGCAAACGACTTTTAAACTATCGCATGGGACATTACACACAATTGCTTCAAAGTCGGCCAAGTGAGAGCTCCACGCGCAAGAGACAATGAAATACCGTGGATGCAACGCCACTGTGAGCTCACACGATGATGTTAATGCTATTTTTGATACGCAGCACAAAACGATTATCTCGCATGATACGAGCAACAGAATTTAATAGAATTTGTTACAACGTCTAGCACAGTTATTAGAAGATTAACTGGTCAAACGAGCTGCGCTCGCATTATTAAGTATTAGGTATTTAATGTGTATGTTAATTTAGGACTACTTTCAATAGGAATTTTCCCCATGATGTTTGATTTACCTTTGACTGAAAAATCCTACAAACAAAATATCACTGCGTTTTTGATTTACGATTTTATGGAATATATTTTATGGTATTAGAAAGAATTGATATTTAGGTACATACAAATATAACTCAGGAAGAAGCGAAAAAGCTATGAAATAACTATCCAATTTTGTTAAAAGGATGGCAAAGAAAAAAGTTGCGCCAGAAAAGATGAAAAAGGATTACGCCGAAGCATTACCAACATCCCAAGACTAGTATAAGCCACTACAAGCGATATTCATTATCCATAGTCCAAGAACTTGTCACGAATAAAGAAATATAAGAGAGCGAGCCACGTCCACTAACGGGCATCATTTAATCACTTAAATGATGGCTGTCGGAAATTGATTAATGCTGATTCAAGGAGAACTGTATAGTTCATGAAATAGCGGTAAATATAAACCTAGATTTTTTAACGCAGCACTTACTAGGTTTAGGAAGTTTTCTTTACCTTTTTAGGGTTCTGTACCCAAAGGGTAAACGGCATAAAAAACCCCATTACTACGCTTCAATACAGTCTATCCGTCTGTGTCAGGCTTATGTCTCTTGAACAGTAGATAATAGATCGACACTTGAAAAGTTTATCCCATGTATATTACTAAGGCTGTTACAACAACATATAATACAAATTAAAAAGTAAAAATCACCGACTATGCCCCACACACAAGAAACGGTATTTTTCAGTTAACTATTGAGCCGTAAACTTGGTAGACACTTTAAATTTTCTTAATGCACGCACTTCTATAGGTAGCTGCTATAACAACAAATAGGTAGTAAAATTAAAATAATTGAAAATTTGGAGCTACAGAACTCACAGTAAATGAGTTCAGCTCGCACTTGGTCAATTATAAATCGAAATATGTTTTCTTTTACGTTTTTTTTACTGTGAGACGAAATTGACTTATATCGTTATATACTCCTATATACCTCAGTGTAATTAAGAAAAATAAGAATGCAAATTATGTCAATCTCCGTTGTTTACTGACTCACATTGTGTGTGTGCACACGTCACCGCGATATCCATTAACAAGATTAATCTTTACATGTTATCACAAACATGGGATGAGTTATCAAAACACGTTATCCTGTTACTAAAAAAAACTTGCAAATGAATTTCACCGAAATGCACCTACTTCGTTTTTATTACATTGAATTGGCAAACGAGTATGCAGTCCACCTGCAGTAACTGGCTACTGCCGTCCATGGGTATCTGTAATCAACTTCAGATATGGTTATAATCCTGCCTGAGGTCGGCCACAGATGCGCAGCTACCCCGAGGACTAATTTGGAAGTATTTCAATCTTATCACACTTTTAAAACCCCAACATAGCAGCGCTTGTTTTAACACTTTTGATCTTAGGCAGAAATAGGTTTTGAAGTGGTGCCTACGGAGGCGAACTACAAAGGGTTCTAGCCACTTTTAGTAACTGTCAGATAGTATTGTTGGCCGGGTATCTGAACTAAGTGGTCTGCAAGGACCTGCGATGCAAAGCTGGCGCTTGTCTTATTCGATAAAACTAAGGGCCTGAAAAGACAGCCTAGACGGCACGGCAAAGGATTTTTTGCGACGAACGGAATTATAACTTGACCGTAGGAAAATAAAAAAATATTTAGAAAGCACGATCATCTTCGATATTTCAATGTTATTGACGACCCACATGATGATCACTATGCCGGTCTGACACGTAGAGTTCCGGGTTTGATTCCCGGCTAGGCAGACATCTAGGTAAGGGTAGGTTCTATTCTGGAACTGGGTTTTGTCGTATTCAGCATTTTGTATGTCCATGACACAGATCATATTAGAGAAATCATATGGGACTATTAGTGTAGAAAGCGTTATTTTCATACTATTAACTTATAACTTTGTTCATAGCCTGAAAACCCTTTGCCTTGCTGTGCCGGCAGTCAGCGCAGGCTCTAAGCCGAACATAATTCAACACCCATTACAGCCCGTCGAAGACGTCTTCCCGTTAAGTTCGTTGAATTGAAAATTGCTGGAGCTGTTGAACTTATAAAGAACATTAAGGAATGAAACGATATAAAAGAACGTTCGAGAAGTCTTCAATGAACTTGTAAGATACGCACGGCAGTTAAAGTACTGTAGGTAATCAATGACTGATTAAATAGCGATAGTCTTGTGGTTTGATAAGCTGTGCATTAGGGTTCGAAACTAGACACCCTGATATTTGAAGCTGTGTTAAAAATTTAATACCGCGAAAGAAATATCGTGACGGACCTACATAATGTATGCTCGTATCTAGGTTTTGTCAAAATAATCTCGAAGATGTGAGAAATCAGCCAGCGTGGTAGACTATGCCCTAAACTTGCGGTCGGCAACCCTCTTCTTGAGTCCCGCAGACCCTAGCACCTAATTCCTCGCCTGCGGTCTTTCAAGTTATACAAACAATTTATTTATATTCTTAAAGACCTTTTTTTCGCCGACTAATTTCCGTGACTACATCCTAACGTGACCCGCGATTACCTTATGTATCTACTATGTGACATATACCCAAACGATTGCTGATCTGCTCTAAACCCTTCTAATTCTGATAGGACACCCGTGACCACCAGTGAAACAGAGGCCCCATAAGCGATCCTGTCTGTAACAATAATATACCTCTTTGTTTTAAAGTTGACAACAGTTATAAAAATCTCCAACAGTACACGGAATAACTTACAAGGAAGCATTCGCTACTGAGACAGTGGTCATTCGGCTATTTTCATACTTCCGCGTCACGGGTGGTGCAGTAATTTGTGACGATGCCATGTTTTTAGGGTTCTCTACCCAAAGAGCATAATAGAACCCCTATTACACAACCTTTATCTATCCGTCCGCATGTCTGGCTGTTAAAGGCCTTTATTGAATTTTAATTTATAGACACTAGAATCTATAAAAATAGGTAGTATATTAACGGTAGTGTCTACAGGGTCGCTATAATAACAAACAAAAAATAATGAATCGTAAATAACACTTAAAGTATTCACAACATAATATGTTGTGAATACTTTAAGTACTACCATAGCTGCTATGATAACAAATGGTAAAAATATTATTTGAAAAATATAGTTTTTATATTTAATGCTGCTACGGAACCCTCAGAGTGCAATTCGACTCGCACTTGGCCGATTTTATTTACAATTCTGCTCCAAACAAGTTATTCGCAGTGGCAGTGTGCCGTGGATCATACTTTAAACGCTGTCATGTGGAAACTCAAAGCTCGTGCTCCAACTGTGACGGTGGACTGGGCAGTTACAAACTAAAGTACAATATGCACATTGCAGTAGCAATTCTGTTCCGCTTTGACCATTAAACTATGACAAACTACACATCGGTGCTATCAGAAGTATCTCCGCTCCGGAGGTTCTCAATCTTATTTCGTGTATCATCCACATTTTCAAAAAATATATTTTTAGTGGTTCCTAAATATCGGCAAATTTTTTTATTTATATGTAGGGATGAAAAATGCTTCGCAAAACTAATGTCACCTATAAGTGAACACCTTAATTTAAAAAGAACCATGTCCCCTGAACTGTTTCTAAACCATCTAATTTCTTTCTGACACTTCCCCGTCCCCATGTTACCTTCCAGTGGTCATATCCCCGTTATCGCTGCCTTTAAGAAACACTGTTCTAGTCAGGCTTACCGACAGATACACCGCATCGTTTGTACTCCGAACATTATCATAAATCCCATTCTCATTTGCGAAGTCATGGTCAAATATAAGAAACACAATTTTCTTTCAAATGAAGATTAGTGAGTCTGCTGGGGAAAGACAAATTGTCTTTAGTTTTTTGTACATAAATTCAACTCTATCGCGTTGGTTATTTTAATCTGATTTGCTTTACTTATTAAGTGTTTTTCTATATAAATATGGGAGTAGCAAACGTTTGGCCGTCTGCCGCTTATGGACATCTGTGACCAACTCCATTTAGAACAGACTCCACCTGAAACCACAGATGCGTTGCTACTCCTAATATCTAAGATATCTCTATCAAAACGGAGGACTTCTTCACGCTAGATGAGGTGTGAAGCTGGTATCTTTCCAGTCGAAAAATACTGGCTCTACCACCTTTCAAGTGCTTGGTTATACGTGAAAGTTGGCATTTAGTGTCAGTAGTGCTTACGACCTTTTGCCTTCACGACACATTTACCTCTATGTCATAAGTTCATGGCGAGAAACACGGGTTTCCACGAACGAGCCTAGCCAAGTGATTTGACATTTTAATTCCGATAGTTATTACATATGACATTTGCGTCTGCAACGAGCTCAAATGGAACAAACGATATTTTAATTCGCGGTCACAACATGTTGGAAAGATCTATGTGTCGAGCAATCAGTTCCCTGCAATCTGATGCCGTATATACAACACAGTCAATCTGTTTAATTTTTAAATTAAAAATAATTACCTATTTCATAGCGATTCTTAATGTGTCTACAGTTTTCTTTTCCTATTTAATTAATTTACCGGCTTGTGTACTAAGTATTTTCTAAAGCTATTTAGCCAATCATGACTGCAGTTAGATATGCATTTAGAGTGAGGAATACGTACCCGGTCGGTACATAAGATAATAAAGGTAGTTACGTTCACAATTGACAACATTACAATCTCTTGACTGACATTTTCAGAATTATGAACATTACGGGAACTTCAATAAGTATAATATTAGAATGCTTATTAACATTATTACGAGTTCTGAGATCATTGGCAGTTAATAATGAAATTGTAAGTTATGAACGCCGCGCGTGTACAATCTGCCTCATTCATAGAGAGAATTGTACTGACCATTCGACGTGGGCAGAGATAACGTCGAGTGTACACCCGATGCGACCGCAGCGACTGTTGCTAGACGTGTCCTATACCACACAACGATGTAAGCTCTTACGTTCTGCGAATATTTGTAATACTTCTCAATACGTTGGAATGCTCGTAGCGAATAATCGTGATAATAGTAATCATAAAAACTTCATGATTTGTTAGGTATATCGCGCAGACCAGAATAGTAATTAAAGGTGGTAGAACCCTGTAGTTCGACTCCGGCGGCACCACCGCCACACTTATTTCTGCCTAATAACAGCAGTGT
>DWRA01005152.1:0-10151 GCA_018250295.1 Spathilepia clonius
AGACAGCAGCGCTTAACACTGCTGTTATTAGGCAGAAATAAGTGTGGCGGTGGTGCCGCCGGAATCAAACTACAAAGAGTACTACCACCTTTAGAATTGATTTACTATTGTGGGTATTACACAAAGGTCGTATACGACGTTAATATATTCCGTAGGTATTTATTATACAGAGCAGTCGTATACGCTATACGGAAAGGATTTCATAAGGTTATTAATACTTTTTATGATTCTACATGAACGGAGTGGTATTTTAACGCCGAGTATATTCTGAACATAAATTACTTTATCGTTCACAAGTCATCGACGCTTTGTTTACGGCGTGCGAAATGACCGACGGCCGGTGCAAAACTAGTAATTAGATACGATCAGTATCAAACTATCGATCGAATTGAAGATATGGATGCAACCCTTGTATTAGTCCTATAGGTGGGAACCTACTGAACCGGAGAAGCCCAGAATCATGATGTATCATAACGCTAATTAGCTGACAAGCTAGTTCACCAACGGTTATTAGATATATTATTTTTATATCATTGAAGTTTTGCTACTTGCATGCAGTATACGGTATACGAACATGCAGTCCATCTGATGGCAAATAATACTAGTCATGGATATCTTAATTCAACTCCATATAAAACGGGACATTTACTAAGCTGATTTCAGGTGTGTTCCCACTCTTGAAGACCAAGATACTCGCTTAATTTGCAAATCTAAGAACTTAAGAACTGTTTCACGATAGAGCTTGATCTGAAAAAATGTTATTCAACGATTAATCATTTAATCGACTCTTTTGACATCCCAGAGAAGGGAAAACTGTAAGGAGCATAGGGCATCCGACGTTACCCGAAATCCGATTCAACAAGGCATTCGATACTACCAAATACATAAGTAATATAATATACAAATCGAACAGCGCTAAGAATTTAAATATAGAGGAGTTATTACCAATTGGTATAATGCCTCGAGGCCGTAAGGACGCGAAGTAGACCGCCTTTTGAATTAAAAAACTTTATATACAACAGGGATGTTACTAAGTTTTTTGCTCTTAAATATTTTTATCATACATGTCGAATATAAAGACATATGTTTATTATAACAATGTTATTACGAACAGTGCCGTTTAAAACGTTTAAAAATAAAGCAAAAGTTAACGTCAAATGGTAGCACGCCCCGAGGATGCGAGGGCGCAAGCTCTACAAGGCGATATATTAAAGAAGCTGTGGGTACGAATAGGGTTGGTACAACGCATTGTTATTTAATATGAGGTAGTCTCTTGAAATTTGAAAGTGGCAAAACCCGTAGTGGCACTCTACTGATACTGTCACACCTTTTTATTTGTGGTAAGTGAGATACTTACATAGTTCTAACTTAGTGCTCAAAGGTAGAAACGCATCTGTGCCCGATCTCAGGTTGAACTTTAATTTTATCTGGGGTTGATTACATAAGTGACTGTAGCTATTTACCATCAGATAGTTTGCATGCTCATTTGCTACTTCCATTATTTAAAAAATCATAAGTCTGATCTTGCCATGTTTCTTTCTTCGGCTGAATTTAGTTACTGGTGACCAATTTGTAATTTTAGCGATTAAGTAGTGGTTAACGCGACTATCAAAAGTTGTTCGGTGAGTATTTAGCATGTGTACAAATTGCTTAGTAGCTGTAACGACAAGATAATAGGCTAATCTTTGCTCACGCAATAGCAGCCAATAGGCAATCAGCCATATAGGGAACTTCGTATCAAACAGTAACATATAGCAACCCTGAACTAAAATCAGGTGGTACACAAGTACTTTGTTTATGTCGTCGAACACTCAGCGGCAAACACCTCTGTGTGGACGTAGTGAGTTAATTGGAGAGCTTGCTTTGCTTGGGGTCTGGGGAACCAGTATAAAGACTCTAATTAATAAACCCTACGCTCATTTTGTGTTCAAAATGACTGCTCTAATCATTTATAGTTTTAAATGTTGCCTTTTTAATAAAGATAAATATATTAAAAGTATAGGGCCTCCAGAGTAGTAAAATATATTATGTACAAAGAAACAAAAGAGGGAAAATGATTGAATATCTTTATAAGGTTTAGGCTGCTAAAATTTGGGTATTTAGGTCTCTAAGGGTAAAGTAAACTGAATATTCTAACTTGCAAAATTCTTAAAAGTTGATACAATACATGTAGTACTTGATTATGGAATTCTAACAAACATATTTTCTTTGTAACAATTCGGAAAACATCTACTACGATGTTTTCCGAATTGCTACCTTCTTGAATACATTTTAGGAAAATAGGAGATAAATAAAGCGATTCGTACGAAAAGATATTAATTACAGTAAAAGTTGGGACACATAACGACGTGTCTTCATTTGTTTACGTCGGGAAAGTTTTGTGGATTGGCAAAATGGTTCCTAAGCCCTTCAGAACCGACTGCGGTCACGACGGCCTTCAGAAGTTTAGTACATAAAACGCAAACTTTCATATTGCTTATAAAATATCACGACTTACAAAAATGATTTACAAGTGGGCTTTAAGAAAAATATTTTGCATATTATACTCAATACGTACAAAATAATGGGCTTCCAACATTTTCAGTTTTTTCTTTAAACAAATCATATAAAATATACATATTCTGTACATTTAATCAAAATGTCCTTCGCATATTCTTTTCCATAAATAGAAATAAGACAATTCAAGTAATACGTCTTGGGTTCAGTTTAGTCAATCCACACATTTATGCAACACGTTAACATTAACAATAAATTCCATTGTCAATTCATTTGACTCCCAATGAATCATCAATACTATCACGAAAAATGAAACGGAAACCCATAAATTAGGCGGCCTGGTACAAACGTACTAAAATGTAAACTAATTAATCACAACAATAGTATAAATGGGAACAACAACAAAATAGCAAATAACAAGACAAATATAGAACACATAGAGTTCATAGTTCACAATAATCATACCAGTAGTACTGTCACAAAATTGAGTCACGCGTGCCGCTATCACGTAAAGTTACGTGGCATTCAAATCGTCGGGGTCCCCATAAAACTCATCTCAATTATGCACATACTCTGAATACCATGAATCACCGGCTCCGGCACAGAATTCTACAATTGTTACACAGATTCCGAGAATAGGACTCCCATTGTGGTTTGTGTGAATTCGCCATAAAAGGATGTATAAAACGAGCCGCTAAAAATAATTATGAACAATATTTGCTTCAATGTAGGTACTCAATGTAGATTCATACAATAGAATTCGAGACTTCAAAATAACAACAAGATAGAAACTCGTCATAGTCAATGTCATGTAGCTAATTTAAGGCTGTTGTATAATTGTATAGAACTAATATTACTTTCACGCACAGGATTTCCAGGATCGATCTCCGCTTAGACAATAATATAAATGAATTTAGATTTTAATACTGAGTGAGAGATTTTAATTTTTACCTAAGGTTTCTACATTTTCGGGACAAAAAGATCACATCAATCAAGCGGAGGTTAACTGTTCATCGTCGCTCAACGTAATTCATCCCGAAAATAACAAAAGTCCAACCTAAGGCCGACCACTAAAACATTACCAGGATTAAATTAGAAAAAGCAGGTGGAAAAAACAGGTTTACAGGTACAGGTGGTGTCGCCGCGGACGGCAGTGTTCTACCACCTTGAAAAAACACACGCTGTTGCACTGAGTGAGGCAGTAACATTGAAACGGCACCCAGTTCTACCACCTACAAACACTGTCATAACAGCTCATAAAACCGAAACAAAAGCTGAAACTACATAAGAGTCCATAATCTCACACGAACGACACTTGTACATTGTATAGGTACTTGATAATAAGGTTCGCGGACACTTGAGAAAGTTTCGATGCGGCAATAAAGGCAGTCGTAACCACCACAACAATGGGCATTCGTCAGCTAATAAACATGTAGGATGTGCTAATTAATTAGAGGCATCAAACGTCGGCGCCAATGACACATAAACCACGGTGTTATATTCGGAATACTCAAAACTTTGATCGCAGTACGTATGAGTAATTTTAGCGATAATTTCAAGTACCTATATACATGTGTACTGATATCGTCACCGCGTGTTCCCGTAATAAGTTCCACTTCCTTTAAATAGCAAATAATTTTTACGTGGTCTGTCACTCGATTTGCCGTCGAATAACGTCACGTTTCGGAAAAAATTACACTTCTTCTGAATTAACAATCAAAAAAGCCGTCATTACGCGTACAAATACATTACATTTTAAGAATAGACAAGATTTTTTTTATAATCTATGCATATGTAGAGACAGTGTTGAGGAGACAAAAACACATGTTTGACTATACGTTTATAAAGACTCGTTATGATGACTCGCTTAATTTACATATATAGTTTCTAGAAACCTATGAATAGGAATTAATTTGATGTAACTTTTAGGATTGATTTGGACATAATCAAGTTATTCTGTCTGAAATTACCGAGCCAATATGAACTGCCGGCAGAAATATGAGTATATTAGCAAAAGTTACAAATATTTACATAATAACAACATTATGAAACAAGGAAATCGTATAACTTTGATACGATTATTACCTATACATATGTGTAAATAAAGTTTACACGATAAAAAATTAATTCTGTCGGCACAACAAAACGACTTAATTATCAATTTTGTAGTTTGGTATCAACAGGATTTATGGTACACTAATAATTGAGTTGCTATTTACTACGATTAAGGGGTTATCTTCTTTTATCTTAAACGTCAAGCTGTATCATCAACTGCCGTCGTCACTTAAACCGTAAAATTCTTACGAAGATTAACTATGCATCTAAAATGGACGCCGGCTAGAATAATTAGTTGCATTAGAACAAGATCATGCTCTAATCATAATTATGTACTTGAACTCGCTTTATTTCATAACACGAATTTAAGTTACAGTGTTCTAGCGCAAAGTCGTTTCGTAAGTGCTGTGGGGCCGGCCTCACACTACATGATTTTAACGACATTTTTAGTTTAAGGGTTTTATGACGTAGTGATATAAAAAAGCAATAAAATTTATTTTATCTACCTAACCAGAATAATGAAAATCGCGAAAAAATCAAATTCAAACCTTCAATAAAGGTACAAAAAGCCAATGCTGATAAATGTGATTTCTTCAATCGAAAGCTAATTTGTAAGACGTGATTTTTACAATATGGATAGGTTTAATTAGAGCAGTCGTTTCGTCACACCATTAAAGTTATCATATAACTAACGCACAATACTGAAACACTAGAATGATATTCTATTTTGATATGCAAATCAAATAAACTAAACATTTACTGATATTAATTTCATTAGAATACCTGTTCAAAACTTCACCCGATTTGCCCTCAGCAGCCAATTGGTATTCGTTTTATTAAGTGAAATATTCCGCATAAAACAAAAAAATCAACACGTGTGCTCCAACAGCTCCACTACTAGCACGTAAAAATATGTACAATAAGAGGAGACTGGTGCATAATAATACCTATTTGTCCAATGTCTCAATTACTATGGCCTGTGTGGTCCATAATAATTGTATACTAGAGGTATAATAGTAGGAAACTGTAACATTGTCGATATTAGATCGGTTATTAGTCCGAATGAAACGCCGTAACAACGTGTAATGGGCACGTTACCAGTAATATTATGGCCGACATTACAGAGAGCCGACAGTTTGTTTCTCCGATAGTTATGTTCTCGATATTAGCATTGGAAACTGTTTCAATCTACGAGTATACCAAATTATACAAAGCTTTCGAACATGTAATTACAATGAGCCATATAGGAGCCATGAAACGATTAAATGATTACAAAAAGTGGGACCTTTTTAGGGTTCCGTAGCCAAATGGCAAAAATCGGCACCTTATAGATTCGTCTTGTATCTGTCCGTCCGTCTGTCTGTCTGTCCGTATGTCACAGCCACTTTAGTCGGAAACTATTAAGACTACACAGACTTGAAATTTGGTAGGTAAGTGTATTCTATAAACCGCTTTCCGAATTATGTACAAAAATATAAAAATATGTTAAATTTAGGGGAGCTCCCCATACATGGAATTGAAACTCAAACATTTTTTTTATCTTACATGTGTGGAATGTCTATAGAAAGGAAAGAGAGATAAGCCCAAAGCGGAAAAATGTGCCCCCCCCCTCTAACTTCTAAACTACGAGGGTGAAAAATCTGGATAAAACATATGTTGTACATGTCAAAGAAACCTTTCAACGAAAATTGGTACGAACAAGATACGATTAACATTTTTTGAGACAACATAACTTTGTATTTCATACAAACACTACGAGAAAAAAGCTTATGTTAGTAGTTGTTGTTTGTAAACGTATGTTTTATGTTTTTATAAATATATTTTGCTTGTCTGCTGCTCTTTAATGATAATGCTACGGAATCCTTCGCCTGCGATTTCGACTCGAACTTGGCCAATTTTATTTTATTATTTAATTATTTATCATTAGTGGATTAATAATAGCCTTGCTATTAAATACCTAAGCTATGAAATTTGACCTTCCTGCTTAGATATCTGAATTTGATTCCCAAGCTCGTACTCCAAAACTTTTGAGCCATCACTAGTATAGCGAAAAAAACTAAGTCTACGTGCGTTGCATACGAAATCCACTTACAATAGAGCTCAAAGTTAGTAACTGGTTATAGAATGTAATAGCAAATTAACACAGCCTCATTATTTGAAAGGGTTATGCCGATTCCCCGCAATTTGAATAGATATTCCGAAGAATGTTAGGACGCATAAAATTTAACAATATAATTACATTCAACGAGGCGTTCAGTAATGAGTAGAATAGTTTCGAACGGCACAAGTTGTTTGTTGGAGAACCTTTATAATTGTCATTTGACCAACATTTCAACAAGATGCGATCTAAACTTTCTACATTACGACATCCCTTGACAGTTACGAAAATAACTAACGGGACGGTTTAGCGACAGTAAATTTAGACAATGGCTCGCCATTCTTATATTTATGTGTTTGTTATCATAGGAAGTGACCTCTCTTACGCCGATTTGAACCGCCAGCTCTTTGTTACTCTCAACAATGTTCAGGTCCAATACCTTCGAGCCATAAACGTAGATACAAATCAAACAGTAAATATTGTTAAAGAAGAAAACCTTGCTCGATGTTATTTTCTGAACACACTTAAAATAGCACACCAGTATATATTTTTTTACACAATAATAATAATAATATTTTGATGTTGTAATCCCTCTATATTAGCTGTCAATTGAGGATTGTTAAAACAGCTAGCCGTTTGACGTCATTGCCGGTTTTTCGTACCAATTAGGGCGTCTTGTTGTTTATGTAAATTATGGAACGACTTTTTCGGATTTTCCCATCCGATACTTAAAGTGCCGCCTAAAAATACAAAATGACTTAATACATTTACCGAAGTGTGTCGTGACAACTCTCAAACGGACGCTAATAGAATCACAAACAAAAAATATGAATGAAAAAGCTCCAATGCGGATTTGGCATGTGCACATGATACGGAATCCAGCGTGTTAATATTTGACCAACCGATAACTAATCGATACATCCAATCATGATTTCAAATGTGTCGATGACTCGGTCCCAAGTCCGGCATTACGCACCTACGTCAGAACCGCACTCGAACAATACGAGCAAAATAAATTGCCAACTAAAAATAAACCCTTTAGTGTTCGAACCGTAAAAGTATACTAATCGAAGAGAGCGCCTTCAACGGTGGTCACAATTTATAGGCGGGTTGATCTGTAGGTACACGGGCGGGTTTGTAATGACGACATGATTGTGGACAGTCGACATGGAAAATAAGTAAAAATATAGCCGTGATAAATGAACGAGGCGGCGAGGCACGCGAGCATCGTTACGAGCGTGCGTCTGATGATCTTCGTCCCGTTCGGTGAAAAGGTCAGGACGAAGGTCTTACGATACCTTTGTACACGCACAACGACAATTCGTACAACAATTGCTCGTTTATTTTTAGTCGCCGTTCGTAAATAACGGGATTAAACTGCGTGGATTTCTGATACTAAATCATTCCTTTTTCATGTATTACAAATGCAAAACTCGAATTGTTTGTTTCCTTGTTCCGATTTTTATGTAATCCACCAGTACTCCAGACTATACCGAAATAATATAGAAGGCTTCTACAACTCGTTGCATATACTATGATGGGCACAAATCACCTGGTCAGGGAACCCCAAAACATACTCTACCACGCTGCTCCAATTGAATTAACCCCGAAAATTCGTATAGATCCCCAAAAAATAACCAAAAGCCGGGCTAACACCAGCCTACGATTTTTCAAATGACATTAGTGGTCAAAATATTGAAACATAAATGCCAATGGTATATAAAATATGTACAATGAACAATAATGTAACATAATACTACTACTAGATAATACCATAAATACCAATACTAATAATATCACTCTAACGAGCCTTTCTACGCTTTGAGATAGTCTTACCCATCTACAATAACCTTCTCGTGATCAGTCTATCAGAGGTAGCTATACGGGTGGCACATTTGTCCGTCCTTAACTGACAAACAGATGAGAGGCTCTCGGGCGCGATAACAGGGATGAACTATCTGAGAATGCCGATGGTTATTTATGGCGAAGTGAGCCGACGACGTGACGCAACTCTCTAACAAAGGCCTAGACAAATGAACAAGATAATGTTTTCGTATTGTTTTTATTGAAACAAATATAACAATATATACGTAAATATTAATATAATCACACCTTTTCTGAAATTTAAACAAGGTATCAAAGTATTAAACAAGTTAAACCAAATCAAAATTTTCCTAATTTTAATTAGATAATAATACTTCGAAAGTTAATCGAAATTCATTTACATCGATCAACTGACAATTTTTTTACAAACCCTAAGTCTTGTGAACTCAGCGACGTAGCTAAATCAAAGTTCACGAGTTAATAAAATATTTGTTTTTATTTTCCCAGGGACATCTGTTACACGAGCAGCGGCACGCACCGGGGCAGCGACAAATGCCTTTCAAATTCCAAAAGCCAAGACGACGCGTGGGCGGAGACGCCGAGCCGCCGGTGAACACAAGCACTAGATGCGACCGGCTTCAATTGAATCCGAAGAGTACCACTATACCCGGGCCCCGGGCGCGCCGCCGCCGCCCACGCACACGCCGAGATTTATAACATTACCCATATTCGGCCTACGAATGGCGCTTATTCGACGCTTCAAATTAAAATCCGCCGCGAATGCAAAAAGACAACGCGAGCGGTTGTTGCTTTGATCGATGGCTGCGCTGTTTCTGATTTACGCGGCGCTATAGCGTGAGGTCGCGTATCCCCCGAGGCAGTTGTCTTCGAATCATACATCAGCATTAATCTTAGTAAATGTGCACTGGAGTTTTTAACGTGTACCACAAATGTAAATGTATGACTGTATAGAAATATATAAAGGAAAACAGTCTTTGTTCTTCCAAATGTAAAAATTAAGTCACGCCTTTGGTACCTCAGAGACACTTCTGGTTCGACGAACTAAAGAGGTCCTATGTCTCGAGAAACATTCACATGAGATAGCGGTTAATCGCACGTAAACTTCGGAAACTTACTCATTTACAACGGCCTCAGAAGGGACTGTACGACCCGGCATATATATTTTCTTATACTTTACACCCGCCGAAAGAAGCTCCTACAACAAAATGAACATATATGATAATATATTTTTTATTGAAATACACAAATTAAAATATTTTCAAATATGGTTTATTAATAAAAATAAAACACTTTAGTAATACAATTGATTCCTTCATTTATATTTTTGTTTGTTGTCCAAGTGTAAATTTTAAAGAGTCCGCTTTCGTCGAGTATAAAAGAAAGCACCTAATTAAATATACGAGTATTTTAATAGAACAACAATCACTGTAACGCGATGAGACAGCTGCGATCAGCGCTGACATGGTGTAGGCATTGATGGAGGCCGACGACGCGCGACACGTGCCCAGGCGCCGGCCGCTTTCAGACCAATCAATACTTAAAGGCACCGTCAAACAGACAGCGAACCAAATGAATAGCGATACAACTTTTTTCAATTAATCCGCGTATTTTCTCACAGATAAATGTCACAATACATGTCTTCAATACCCTTAGTATG
>DWRA01005153.1:0-10151 GCA_018250295.1 Spathilepia clonius
ATATGTCCATGGGCGGCAGTTGCCACTTACCATCAGGTGAACTGCATGCTCGTTTGCTACTCCATCATAATAAAAAATAAATTTCAATACAATAAAAAAATATGTATAGATAATATTTTAATAATTACTCGCAAATTTTATCTAAATTATGACTTGGTATTTAACTATGATCTACATTGTTTGATTAATGCTCTGTATCGTACTGCTATACCTCACATGTGGTTCACAGATAACAAAATAACTCATGCTCAGCTCTGAATTGGTTCACTAAATATTTAGTTACTCTTCTCGATTAGACCAATGAAAAAAGAACTCATAAATATTATTAGTAAAGCGCATTGGATTTCCCTTTAACGAATATTTGTATGAACGTCGTAGACAATTGTAGTTCGATTCTGGCAACACCACCGCCACATCTATCTGAGAATAACAGTGTTAAGCGCTGTTGTATTCTGGTGTGGTAAAGGAGACGTAAGCAGCGATAGCCTAGTGGTTGAATCACGGCGTCTCAGTCGAGGGGTCCGAGGTTCATACCCCAGGCACTCACTTGCCATAACGGTGAAGGAAAACATCGTGAGAAAGCCTGCACACTTAAAAGTTCTTTTAAAAAAGAAAAAAAAAAGACTAGTTCTCAAAAAGTGTGTGAAGTCTACCAATTCGCACTTGGCCAGCGCGGTGGACTATGGACTAATCCCTCTCACTGTGAGATGAGACCCATGCCCAGCAGTGGGACAGTAATGGTAGATGATGAAAGGAGACGTCCTTATCCAAGGCGTTCAAACTTAGTCCTCAGGGGTAGCAATGTATCTCTAGTCGATGTCGGGTAGGATTCTAATTTTATCTGGAGTCGATTACAGATCTCCGTGGGCGGCAATGGCCACATATAGGTTGACTGTATGCTCGTTAACTATTTCCATTATAAAATATAATATAATGTTTTCTTGATTGAATTTTATCTATTTTCAGCAGTTCATTTTTCAAAAGAAAAGCGTTTGCATAAAACTAATCTAAAAAAAGAAATATTTTTATATTTCTCAGGAGAATAAGAAATAGGGTTTAAAATAGAAAAAAGTTTCATTGTTTTTCTATTTGCGTAATAAATCGAGGTTGAAGGAAATCTTCCTGGATAATCCTGTTTTGCCAATTAAGCGTCTTAGTATATCCAGGAGGATTAGCATAAATCGTTTCTCGTTATAGAAAACAGTTTTAAAATACATTTTTGTACCTTAGGTCTTAACTTTAATACTATAAAAAAAAAAACAAAATATTTATCAGGAAACAAAAAAGTATTTATAGGTATCTATCATGCTCTTTCTTCACAATATTAGTTTATTGAACTTTGAAATCTATTATTCATTACAAATTTTGTGTCAAGTATCATTTTCGTCCGTGTCGTGCTGGTCCTCATAATGATGTAATGGTATTGAATGTTAAATGTGTGTTGTTGCAGCCGTACGAGCGGACCGCATGCGGGGCGGGCGCAACAAATTCGGTCCCATGTACAAGCGCGACCGCGCCCGCAAGCTGCAGATGATGCGCCAGCGGCAGATCGCCGTGCAGACGCTGCGGGGCTCGCTCGGCGACGGCGGGCTGGTGCTCGGCTTCGGCTCGCCGTACGCCACGGTGCCCGTGAAGCAGGAGATCCAGATCCCGCAGGTGTCGTCGCTGACGTCCTCGCCGGAGTCGTCCCCGGGGCCGGCGCTGCTGGCCGCGCAGCCGCAGCCGCCGCAGCCGCCGCCGCCGCCCTCGCACGACAAGTGGGAGACGCACTCGCCGCATTCGGCCTCGCCGGACGGGTTCGCGTTCGACGCGCCCGCCACCGCCGCCGCCACACCCTCCAGCACCGCCGAGCCGACCAGCACCGAAACCCTCCGAGTATCGCCCATGATCCGCGAGTTCGTTCAGACCATAGACGATCGAGAGTGGCAGAATTCACTATTCGGACTCTTGCAGAGCCAAACCTACAACCAGTGTGAGGTCGATCTCTTCGAGTTAATGTGCAAAGTGCTGGACCAAAACTTGTTCTCTCAAGTGGATTGGGCGCGAAACACCGTGTTCTTTAAGTATCTAAAGGTGAATTTTCAGATAAGTATGCATTCCCATCCCCTACTCCCGAACCTCATTCCGGTGTACACCAAATTTGCTAGCGAATGTGCTCGCATCGCCTCGCGATATTCACGCGTTCACTCATAATTGAGCATTGCGAATGTTTATTATGTGTAATTTGTGCGTGCGGATAGAAGTGAGATGCGTGTGTGTGTAGGGGCTCATGTGACGCATAGGATGAAGCGATCGATCCGCCGCGCCGCCCGCGCCTCGACGCGCCTCAGCAATTGGGTCAAGTTCCCACGACAAGCGTGCCGCTCGCCGTTGCCGTCGCGTTTCTATTCTACTCGTATACAAACGTGCTTTACTACATTAATACACACTACGGCACGTTACGTAAGCTAATTGATGCTCTCGATACGCCGATCCAAGACATAAACGATGCTCGTATGCGAACCAGTTAGGCGCGTTTCGTGTCGTGAATACGAATCGTTCGTTGATGATTTGTGCAAGCGCACTGTTAAACAGGTCAGGATTTTTTCTCAGCCGCGACCCGTTCTCTCGAGAGCTCAGTGACCGGTACCGACGTATGCGTCGTGCGGGAGCTAAGTCATCGGCAGTCCGAGAGCTGGGGGACACGAGCTGTGCAGCGGCAGCGACCACCGTACCTTGGTCGTCGTACGCTTACGCAAGAGCCGCAGCCGGTCACGTGGTCGTGCGACGTTGCCGCTCATTGCACTTAGCCTCGTCTCACTCCAGCAGACACACTCCATTCTAGCAATTTTCATTTGTGCTTAATGACGCGGCTTGTTTACGACCCATTCTCAGAATTAGGACGTCGGACGTATACGAATATACGTGAATCTCAACTGCACGCGAACGTTTACGGAAATGGTTCCCCAAAAAATGTCCTTTTCCGCGTCCGGTAGGTGTTGCCGTCCGGCGTCCCGAGCGTAGCGATTGTGGCACGTAAGTCCGTTCCGTACGGCGTACGTCGATAAGGGTACGCGTCCGAGGAGGTACGGCGCGAGAGGAGCGCCGAGAGCGGTGTTGATGACCTACGCTTTCTCCAGACGGATGTGATGTAACGGTATGGCGTGCGGGGCGGCAACGCTGCACTTTCGTCGGCGCACTTGACACAGTGCCCGTGGCCGAGTTGCCGCGAGAAAGCACTTTTTACCGCGCGCGTAACCGCCGGTAACGGAGACGCAACTAGTCGTGCGGCCTTTCTTCGCTTTCTCTTACATAACGTGTTACCAGTTACGATTAGTCGCATAACAACACGATGAACTTGAACGGTCGATGACGCTGCAGTGATTGTACACGTTGTTTGGAACGGCTAACGTGTTTATTTTTTGATGACCATTTTATAATGCGAGGCTTTTATTAAACGGTTTTATTGAGACTCTTTATAAACGAACGTATTCAAGTTTCGAGGGAGCTTTTATTGAGTTGAGTGTTTTGTAAAGATAGCAGTCTCGAATATTGTTTGAGTCGAGTACGATTTTTTATGCGTCGTAACTTGAATATATCCAGTCTCCCGAATCGTGACTTTCAAATATGATTGCTTTACGAGTAACAAATTGGTAATGCACTGTAATGTATGACAAAGTTGCAAGGAAAAAATAGACAGTAAGCTATTTCGTCTATTTCTGGTCTCCTTTCCCGGTCTAGATATTAGCTAACAGCGCGTTTCGAAAGAACTAATAATCACAATAAGTCGTTAGGTAAATTCGCCGTTGTACACATTCGACATTTCGGCTTGACCGGCTGCGCAGTTCGGCCTACATTTTAAAGTTATCTAACGACGCTTTCATTAAGAACAACTTTTACAACAATTACTTAAAATAATATATACGTCTAATTGAGAACGTGTTATTTTTTCTAAAAATCAGTCGTGAGAAACTACTTTCGGTTTAAATAATACACGTGTTCGCTATTTTTTTTGTGTTTTTCTTGTTTTTGTATGTTCTAAAATAACTGCCACAATTAAAAAAAAAAATCAGGCACCCTATTAAATATATCTGTTATTTATTTCGTAATAAATTATGTGTACATATTACATATACAAAAACGTATCAAGGATAGAAAGTAATCATATTAATTCACATATGCGTCTTTATTATTCTGTCAACTGAAATTTTATCGCTCGGTTAATATTCATTCCACAGGACGACCATAAGATTCCTACTAGCGTTGTATCTAGTCGCGCCATATTAATTTGACGTGTTATCGTGTGTTATCTGGCACACGACTTTGACCTAGATACAGCGTAACTGAGTGCCGACAAGATGAGAAGTCGAGCCAAAATGGCCGCTTCAAGGGAATGCTAACTACTGTCCCGTATCGAAGTGATGTCCTACCGGCTCTACTATTAATGGCTGTTTATATCGGTGATACATGCACGAAGTTTTTATTCAAGCGTAATGTGTGATGACGCTATGTGGGCTAAATACGTCCAATAAGTGGTATTTCGTTCATCGAACAAAACGCCTATTAATATCGATTTTAATTTTGTTTTAATCGAACGTTATCGTGATTAATTTCGATAGGTCGGATACGTAGTTGGATTTTGACAGTCAGATCTCGATCCACCGTTGTGCAAGCGGCGTGCGGTGTGGCAATAACTCTGAGCTCTAAAATTCAGTTGTAACATTTCGTAAACGGCAAATTTAACGCGCTCGCGTACCGCCCCGTGTATTCTAATGCAACTCGATAGAATGTGGGTCACGGAACGACGCCGTGAGTCGCCCGCGACTTGTCAGATAGCTGTTCTGTTCGAGATAATACGTTAAGTTGTTGTTACACAGTACTTGCGGATATTTCAACAAACTAATGTCGATCCCGCGTTGAGCTGATACGAGCCTATCATAAAAACCCGTTATTAACACAATCTGTCCCAATTTTGCCTGTTAAGTATCGTAATTTGACGATTTCGAGTACGCAGAAGCAGAACTTGTCGAATGTCGATATTAATAAGCAAATCATTGGATAGATTTATTGTTAATGATGGGAGATATAAAATCGATACATCGGATCATGACGTACCTTACTATCACACACTCATCTCCTTATTTTATCCACTATCATTCGTCAGACCGTTCGTTAGATCATTCAGTCTTGTGGAAATCAAAAGTAACGAGAAATCGAGCAAAATCGAAAAGTTTGCGACATTAATCGATTAGAGTAACGAGATAGTACTTGTATTGTACGCAATTGTGAATATATGATATAGTAACGCCAGCGAATTATGCGCAATTGATACCTGCTAATGCAATGACTGATATTGATTTAGCGTTCACCAAAAAAAAAAAAACTATTTCGTTACTCAACGTTGGTCTAACGACGGTCGCTATCTCCCACCGGCATCTCGACACGGTTGTGCCAGCTCCGCACTTGTTGCAACGCGGATTTCGCTTGTTGCAGGTCGACGACCAGATGAAGCTCCTGCAGAACTCGTGGTCGGACATGCTGGTGCTCGACCACTTACACCAGCGGATGCACAACGGTCTGCCCGACGAGACCACGCTCCACAACGGACAGAAGTTCGACCTGCTGTGCCTAGGCCTCCTGGGGGTGCCCTCCCTCGCTGACCACTTCAACGAGCTCCAGAACAAGCTGGCCGAACTCAAGTTCGACGTTCCCGATTACATCTGCGTGAAATTCTTGCTTCTGCTAAATCCGGGTCAGTATATTGGCCAACGTTCATAAATTACTCTTACGAAATAAGGCCCGACGCGAATGATAATTTTTGGCGTGTATTTTTGTTTGCAACTTGTTAAATGTATGATTTCGCTTTATGACATTTGTGTTAATGGTACGTAGTGGAGTGAAATGTGCGATACTGCAACGCCGTGGTCCCGTTTAGTTTTGAAGAGTTGTCTTGGCATTTTCAGAGGTGAGAGGCATCGTTAACGTGAAGTGCGTCCGGGACGGTTACCAGACGGTGCAGGCTGCGCTACTCGACTACACGCTTACCTGTTATCCATCGATACAGGTGAGTAGCTGTTCGACGCACGATACTCAATTCCGGACCACACTGGAACTCGGTCAACGGAAACGAAATGTTACGGAGAGTAACATTTAACGCGGTCGGTCTTTAGACGAATGATTATTTACGATTTGGAGGGATCATCAAAAAATTGGCAATTATTATTATTAGTAAAAATTTAACGTGCCTTACCAAATCGAATTATAGAAATATGTTGTCCTAACGACTGCTGTATTAAGTCCTTTTATCGGCGGAGACTGGACCACAATGGACTGTTTTCACTAAAATTTAATTTTGTATTAACATCTAAGAAACTACAGTCCCTAAAAATGTAGACATGATAAAACCAACCTTGTTTTCTCAGTCTGTTCAAAAATTTAAATTTGACTATTTTCTATATTGTCCTAATATATACCGATCTTTTATTTATTTTTTAATTCTTATACGACACAGGATGTTGGGATTATGGAAAAAGAAACACTTGAAATTAAAATGTAAAAATTAAATTCCCGATGAATAACACTAAAATTCCGTCATTTCGAAATTTTGGCCAAAAATGTAATCTTACTATGCAACATTAACAACAACGCAACATTGCCACGTTTCAGGACAAGTTCGGCAAACTGGTGATGGTGGTGCCCGAGATCCACGCGCTGGCGGCCCGCGGCGAGGAGCACCTCTACCAGCGGCACTGCGCCGGCCAGGCGCCCACGCAGACGCTGCTCATGGAAATGCTGCACGCCAAGCGCAAGTCAGTAGACATGTGAGCAAACTTGCCCGATTGGTGTTTTGCACGGCGATGCTGCACGCGAGTCGGTTGTCGCGTGCGTCGTTCAGTGATGTTGCTAGGAGATTGATTTTTCGTTATGGAGATGTTGCATTCTAGTCGATAGTCACGTGAGTAACCAAGCGTGATTGCTAGGAGACCGATGTCTTTTCTGCGAAGATTTTTCACGCTAAGTGCAAGTCAATAAGCATGTCAGCAACATTGCCCGTTTGCTAGGAGATTGATTTTATTTTTCATGGAGATGTTGCGTCCTAAGCGCGACTCTGTAGTCACGTGGGTAACTAACCGACGATGTTAGATTGTTATTTATCTTTAATTCTGCACGCTGAGTGCAAGTCAATAAGCACATGAGCAACCTTGCCCCGATGCTAAAAGATGATTTCTTTTTATTGAGGTTCTCCGCGTTAAGTGCATATCGGTAGTTACTCCGACAACTGACTCAGGGTGCTGGGAGGTTCATTCTGTTCTAAGTAACGGGACGTCACTCGTTAGACTTTTTTCTAGATCAGTATACGTTCACGATCTCTACATTTTTTTAATGTGGCGACCCTGCTCGGGTGATATCTTCCCCTTCTTCGGATGTCTCTTTGTGATATGTCATTTTTTTTATAAGTTGCTCAGTAGTTTTGTGCCAGTTGCATACAGTACTGATTTTTTTGTGATACACGGTTGTTTTAGACAACCTCTACTCGTTTTTATGCGAGTTGACAATACGTGGCGCTGCTGTTAGAAAATGTCTCCTGTAATTGCTACTGCCAATTGCCATCAGGTGGACTGCACGCTCGTTGGCTACTCCACCATATTGTGATAATAGCAAGATCGCGAGATGCGTAATGTTTAGAGGTCACTGTAGCCTGAGGATCGTCATAATTCCAAATAGGGTAGTTAGTATCCAGGCTGATTTCAGATACGTTGCAGCCTAAATTGGATATGTCTGTCGAAGTCTCAACACTCTTCAAGAACCCATTGCTAAACGAGTACCACCTTAAGATCGGACAAACTAAACATTCGTCTGGAAGTCGTTTAATTACAATTGGATTTAAATTGGATTTCTATATCTTGTTGAACGTTGAACTGTATGCTTATTTGTCTCACCAATGTAACTAACGCTATTACTTTATGTAAGTATTCAATCCGACTCGCCGACTCGCCGGCAGCCCTATCCGTCTAGATAAATATCTCCATTACAGCACCCAGTTCTTGAATAGTTATTATTGTGTATTATAATTAATTTATTATGTTTTTAAATTGTATTGTATATTTATATTAATACACCATTCGCAATGTGTATCGGTTTAAAAAATTCGTTTATGTAACTGTCCGGTTAGCAATAACTAAGTTGTTTGTCACTCGCAGTTGCAAAGAATTGCTACACGGCGGCCGACACAGTGACAACATTCGGCCACACCGATTGCTATTATGTTCCTGTTTTGTAGGCCAATAACCAGATAAAGTGCAGTAATGTGTCTCGTTCTAGGCCGAACGGAGGCGAAATCGTTAACCGGAATGCTGAGCACACATCGACTCTAGACAGATTGTACGTTATTATATAAATATATCACTATATATCTCATTTACTGACTACATATGTAACATTCATTATATATTAACTCACACCGCTTATTGGGTTTGCCAGTTGTTTCGTTCATGCCAATGCATTCGATTCGATTCGATTCGATTCGATTATATTACGCGTCGTAAAGTGAAATGATTTCTTTCATTCAAGTTTGCAATACGCTTTGTATTCGCAATCCGTCCAGACATACCGTATTGCATTATGCCTTTGACGAAACAATTATATAAATTTGGCAAATCTAAACTCGCCAATTCACTCGCTTTCAATATCTATTACACGTCTACATGTCTGTCTGTCATGCGCTTCTCATTTTGTTATAACAACATCGAAGATTTGTATTAGTATAGTATTTTAGAAAAGTATACTTTTATGACATTCGGGTATTCCTACATCATTTTCGCAACACACTTTCGCCCATTTAATATTTAATATTATTTAACAGGTAGTTTGTTTCCAATTGCTATGAAAATCATAATCGATTATGTTTTTTTTTACGTTTGAATTCCAGACGGCCTTGCTATCATTATAAATGTAATATTTTGTTACATTTTTGTCCACAATACTGAGTAGTACGTAGTAGTTTGTCCATTACAAGTTAGCCAAATATATTTCACTAAACATATGTAATATAACCTTAATATGTTAATAATTCACGTATAAACTGTAGTAGCAAGTATTTAAAGTTAATTATTTAGTTTTTCACTAGTAATTTAATCGAACTTTAACCCGAAGTAGTTTAGACTATTTTTTGTATATAGTACTAGCAATGAACGAGTATTGGATAACATGACTCTTAAGTGGCCGTCGCTGCCCATGGACTGATGTAGTTTTTCTTAAATAAAACAGGAGGTCCAATCTTGGTCTCGAAGCAGATCACAGATGCGTTGCCACAGGACTAAGCTGAAGCGTTGACTTGGTGACTGACTGATGGTGGCAGGGCCCTTTGTGGTTCAATTCGATAGGCTCCACAACCACACCTAGTTCTGACTAAACGAAAGTTAAGCACTGCTGTGTTCCGGTTTGAAGGGTATGCTCAGGGAGACATACTAAACCGAGGCGTACCAAATTTGTCCTCAAGGGTAGCACAACGATTTTGTGGTAGTCATCAGATAGGGTTCTGATCTTATCTGAGCTTGACTACGTATGTCTATGGGCGGTAAACACTTACCATCAGGTGGACTGCATGCTCGTTTGCTACTTCTACACTATAGAAAAGATAATCCTGTTCTGCCATACCCTTTCAACAAGAACACAGCGGTTTGAGACAGTCGTTAATATGCCCCGCCGGAGTGGCAGATGTTGCCAAGAAAAAATTCTTTGGTATAATGTAATAGTAGAACTTTAATGTGATTAAAATGTATCGTTTACAAAATTCCTATTATGAGTTATTAAACAGTTATTGTATGGCACATCAAAATAAGCTCAATATAAAAAAAATGTCGCTAGGCTCATTTTCAACTACTGTATTGATCGGAAGTAATTATAACATATTGAGCAAGAAAAATCTTTACAAATTTTAGTACGACAAATAAAGTTTTAAAGGCTTGGATCTTTGAGGATAATGCGTGTTCCGTTTTTGACAGTTTGACGCGTGAGTCGTACGACAATTGGACCTACTTATGCAAACAGGAACCAATCCACACAACGAAAGTGTTGAGAAAAAGCCATTTATGACAAAATTTTATATACTGTAAAATTTTAGGTTATTTTTAATAAAATCTATTTACAATATTGCACAAAATAATTTGTTC
>DWRA01005154.1:0-10150 GCA_018250295.1 Spathilepia clonius
CACGATACGAAGTTTTGATTTCTTAGTTGCCGATATTTCGACCCAGTTGCATGGATCGTGGTCACGGCGGAACTGCGATGGCGGGGAGAAACCGTTGACAAGCACTAGTGGGAGATTAATCTGTCTACCCTACGTCTAATTCGTTTTTCTTTTTTTTAAACTAGGAAGTTTTTAAAAAAAAGGTTTAAAATGTATCAATTCCGCGATAATATAAGTCTCAAACAATATATATTTTGTTATATCATGGAAGTAGCAAACGATCACGCAGTCCACCTGATGGTAAATGGCTACTGTCGCCTATGGTCATTTGTAATCAAGCCCAGGTAATTGAATCCTACTTGAGGTCGACCTCAAATGCGCTGCTACCCTTGAGGACTAAGACGTCTCGGATAAGTAGGCTCCCTTACTACGCGTTTCAACCAGTGGTGCCGGAGTCGAACCACAAAAATTCCTACCACCTTTATGTTTTGTTCTATTTCTATTTATTATATCATCTATATATTACACTTATGTACATTTTTAATTCTTTTATACTCGTATATTAAATTAAAAAATACCCGTATGATTAAAAGGATTGAAAATGTTGGTGAAGTAAATCCTAGTCGTATGACCCTACTTTGAAATAATGATTTAAGTTTCATACACTCTTTCTTTCTACATTTTTCTACGTTTGAATCTCATTCTTGCTAGTTCATGTAATGGATTTAAACGCTTTACATGATGAGCCGGATTTAAATCAATAAGTAAAATTGGTTGCGAAAAAAAAATCTTGAGAAGATGCTACTTTTTCGCCAACTTTTCAGATTACCCTTATGGTCGGTTCACCCAAAAATTTAACAGCCCAATTACAGAAATTTGTGCATATCTATTCTGTATTCCGATGCTCGCTTAGGAGCTCATATCATTAAACCGTTCCAAAAGACTTAGAAATTTCGAGAAGCACAGCAAAAAATGTGGATTCACTCACCTAGCACCGTCAAGTCATAAACCAGGACCCCGGTGGACAGATTCTAGTAGAATACCATTTTTCAGCCACTGAAAAGGTCGGTGCTCTTGAGCGCGACCAGACTCTAGCGTCTCAAGCTATACCAGCAGCTAAATAAAGCACTTGGTACCGAATACCTTAGATTGTAAGGAGGTGACAGTTATGGAGCAGGTTGTATAATAATTCCATTTGCATCTACTGTAATAATAAAAACTTACAAACGATTAACATAAATTGTCTAGATACGAGCACACATTTAGAGTTTAAATAGTCCCTGTCTTTTATTTTTATCCAGAAAAGCTATGTTTTTGCTCGAAAATATATTTGTACACATTTTTAATTACTCAAATCTACCATTGTTGTGGCGTTATTCGTAACTTTTATACCGTCTGTAATAACTTTGGATCACGCATAAGTTGAAATGGGTCATTGTATTCTACTTGACATCACAAAAGTGCGGAAAATACGGCGGGAAATACGCCAGTATGAAATATTTTTTGTCATGCTCTTTTTATTTAGGTTTAGTGAAATGAATAACAATATTTAGCGCTTTATGCTTGAATTTTATTTTACAGATGTAATAAAAATATAGCAAAACCTTTATAAATTAGTGGATAAATAATTTAAGAAAACAAAAAAGTTAATTAAGCGATCTATCTTAATTTTCAAGATATAATTGAAATTAATTTTTTGCGATGCAACTTTTTAATCTGAGACGCTGAATAACTAGAAAAGTTCGAATCAGACGGAAAATTAAGCGAAACTTTACAAATTAAAAGGTATTTGAAACTGGCTGGCGACAAAAATAGTGTTGGAAAAGTAATAAAAACTATCGAACTTCAAAGCTATTGACGAGACCCAATACCTGCAAAATTGTTATAGGGTTTTCGAAATAATTCAATCGGGCAATATTTTTTTACATTAAGATTTATGCATAAAGAATTAGTTGTCGATAATAAGATATTAAGTTTTACATGTATATTTCAATTACATAGAAATAGACCCAAATATTACTGTCTAACAAAGTATGGGATCTAACCTAATAAAATGTGTTAAAACCTCTTGTGATTCTTCTCCAGAGGCACCACCGCAACACCTGCTAGTAACAGCTATGTCAAGCGCTGCAGTGTTCTGGCTTGAAGGATGCGGTAAAGGAGACATACTTATCATAGGCATTTCAACATAGTCCTAGGAGGTAACACCGTATTTGAGACCGACCTCAGGTTAGATTCTATTCTTGTCTGTCGATTACAGATGTCCACGAGCGGTAGTTGCTACCTACGACCACATGAATTGCATTCTTATTTGCTCCTTCCGTCATGTAAAAACATTACTGAAACCATACATGTTACAATTTATTACGATTAAAAAGAAGCTTAAGATATCAAATCCAATTTGGTAAATATTTGGTGATTGAGAGACGAGTTCTTAAAATACGGAAGAATGGCAGAAAAAGCAACCGCAAATAAAATCGAATTGAGGAAAATATTTGAATAAGGCTTTGATAAAATGTACGTAAACCTACCGTGGGTAGATACGAATCTGTCGACGCTCAGTCTACGAAGAAACCTTCAGTAACAATTCAGTTACAGTTACGATAGCAAAAATATACACTTCTTGATGCTTACTTAATATATGCTTTTTAAATGCGGATTTGTTTGTTTGTTTCATTTATTTTCTCCTGTTTTTACGTTACTGTGGAGGATGTTTTTCGATCATATGCATGTATGTCTCATTTTTGGTGCGCTATACAGCTCAACAGCTTGAGGGATTATATCATATGGATCCACCTAATGTGAGTTGTCACTGTCGAACATAAACATTTGTAGCTGAAGGATTGGAGGGAACCGTTCTGAGGTCGGCTACAGACACATTGCTGCCCCTACGAGCTACAATTAGAATGCCTCGTGTGCAAAGCAGATCTCTTACCCTTTCGCACACCTTTGAAACCAAAACACACCAGCGTTCAAAAGTTATGTCATAAATTAAAGTAGGTGGACGATGGTATCACCTAAACCGTACCACGGCTTTTCAAGTCATTAACTACTTTTCTATTGAGATTTACTTACAGCAATAGTTATATATAAAGACTAGCTGGCCCGGCAAACGTTGTTTTGCCTTATAAAAATGATTAAATCACTAAAATGGCCATAAAAAAATAAGGGTTGGTAATAAAAAAAACTAAAAATTTAAGGTTGTACGTATATTAATTATAAACAGATAAAAACAAAAATTTTCGTCAAAAAAATAAAAAAAAAAATTTAAGGGTGAACAACCCTTATCACTTAGGGATATGAAAAATAGATGTTGGCCGATTCTCAAACCTACTGAATACGCATATAAAATTTGGTAAATATCGGTAAAGCCGTTTCGGAGGAGTACGGTAACTAACATTGCGACATGGAAATTTTATATATAAGAAGATATACATACGGTTGACGGTTAGCTAAAATATTATAACAAATATGAACACGGTCCTCCTGTATATTGAATATTCAGTGCTCAAGTAAATCTCATCATCCCTTTACGACAACTAGTGATAGTGACGGCCTCTAACCCACCCGACAGCTCATCCGGCCTTTAGGGACACCCGTTTCGTATATTACTAAGTCCCGTTTATATGGTACCCTTTGACCGGTGGGAATAGCAATAAATTAAAAAAGTTTCAGTGCTCGGGATCTCGACCTGGAAAGGCAGACGTTGCTTTGCAACGAGGGTTATCAGATTTTTAATAATGGTTATACGAGCGGAGCAACTCTATGGCTATACAAAGTGTACTATACAGACTACACGCAGCGCCGTGAATAGGGAGAAGTGAAGAAGTATTTTAAAGGTGGCAGAACCCTTTGCGGTTCGACTCCGGCGGCACCACCGCCACACCTATTTCTGCCTAATAACAGCAGTGTTAAGCGCTGTTGTCTTCTGTTTTCAAGGGTTTGGTTAGTGAAACTTATCCGTGGCATTCCAACGTAGTCCGCAGAGGTAGCAACGCATCTATCGACTTGAGGTAGGATTCTAGTCTTATCTGAGGTTAGTAACAAATGTCTTTGGGCGGCAGTTGCCACTTACCATCTTGCATGCTCATTCGTTACTTCATCATAAAAAAATACAAAATTACCTACACAGTTAATTAGTAAAAAATGCTCTAACTGCACACATCATTCAAATTCCACAGGCTTAGTTAAGCACAGTGAGAAAACAATAATTTCTAATCAATGTTCGTACGTTCATCGGTACCTTTTTTATCACCGTGGGATACCTGCAAACAACTCTTCATATATAAAAATATTGTTGAGTCTGTAAGTTTATCATTCACATTTTTGAATAAAAGTAGCAGACGAGCATGCACCCATCTAATAACAAGTGAACACTAGCTTTTTTATATATACTGAAGTAGCAAACGAGCACACAGTCCACCTGATGGTAAGTGGCAACTGCCGCCCATGGTCATTTGTAATCCACCACAAATAACCTTACAGTCCTTACAGATCCATTGATACCCCTGAGGACTAAGTTGAAATGCCTCGGATAAGTAAGTCTCTCTTACCACACTCTTCAAATAGCAAATCTTCAATAGAAGACAGTAGCACTTAACACTGCAGTAATTATGACGCCGGAGTCGAACCACAAAGGTTCTACCACCTTTAAACCTCTACTTAACATCTGTAATTAACATCAGGAGTCTTACCTGAAGTCGGCTACTCATGCTTTCCCACCTCTGAGGACTAAATTGGAATGTCTATTCTGAAAGGCAGAATCGGAACACAGCAGCGGTTAACACTACTTTTATAAGGTAGAAATATGTAGATATGGTGGTGTCACCAAATATAATGAGTTCCGATACCTTTAAGCACGCTCATTTTTATTATACCAATTTGTTTTTCTAAGCAAGTTTTAGAAATCAATGAAATCATTAAAGCGCCAATTTGATGTAAAAATTAATAAATTTACAGGAATTAACATTCACTCTATTAAAATCACTAAAAGTATTTGGACGTGATTTTGATATACTAATGGATTTTTAACCCAGTCATATTGATTCCTGTTAAAAATTTAAAAAAATTATCACGAGGTAAAGTCGCGCGTCCAAAGTAGTTTGCTTACAAAGCTTTTTAATTACACCCAGATAAGATCAGTTGGTCTAAGTGATAAAAAATGTATGATCAGTATGTCACGCCACGACCATCTCGGGTGGTCTCGTGGACGGCGCTTCCCGCTGGGTCGCATACCGCCAGGTTAGCATACCCAGCCTATGAGCGAGTGTTGCCAGCTGTAATTAGAATTTTTTACCCTACAGCGGGCAGAATTTTAATTTTTACGCGATCTATAAAGGCATCGGGACTAAGGTTCTCACTTACAGTATAGCTATTTACTTATAGTAGTGATTACAAATGAGTTGTCTATTTTTTATGTCTCTCTTGGTCCCCGTCAAATTTTTTGAAACAATTATCGAAATGGATGAAGAAAAAGTATAAGGAAAATTTTCAATTATGAATTTTATTCGTAATTATGATATAATAATACTTAAATACTATGTGAGTATATCTATATATTGTGAGTGAGTTACTATATATATGCTAGTGAGTATTATTGGTAGGCAGTCTGTTCAGAATAAATTATAGCGACCGCACAAAGAGTACGATTAAAACATTTTTGAACTTGGCTGAAACGCTAAAAACTTTCTCAAAACTTAAAAAAAACTACGAACATCGATACGATTTAAAACTAAACTAGGCATAAAGAAAAAATAAAAGGCAATGGAATGCAGCAGACATTCAAATAAAGAACTCGCGGGCGCTTGGCGCCAACGTTCCACATGTACTTTTTTCGAAAGAACCACGATTCAATTTGCTTGAGACCAGCGACGGAGGGCTTTGATGTTAAAGAATGCTGTTAGAACCACTGACTTAATAAAAATGGACGCCGAATCCAGTACATTCACGAAAAATGTTCGAAGAAGCCATAGTCAAAAATGGCCTAGCAACGCATCCTTTATCGTCATCAAACATGTATTGATAAAAATAATATTTTAAAATTCTAATTAATTTAAAACAATAGGTAAATTAAATTCTTTCGTTTATAATTTTAATTTTTTTTTTTTTGTTTCTGTCGAATTTTTCGCGTAGTTTTGCTACACTAAAAATAAAATTATCAATATTCTATGATCTGCAATTGTTTTATACTTTTATTTTGGACGTTTTTCAACCTCAAAGTCCATTAGTAAGTCAATTGTTAAAACAGATAGCAATGTAGTCTTGCAGATTTGCTTTAGATACGGTCAATTTGCATAGCGATTCGATGAGTACATGGCACAGATAAAATATAATCAATAGTTTTAAATGTTATTAATGGGTCTGTGGTATGCAGTAATCGTTTTTGTGGGAAGTAATTTTGTTTTGATTGAATTTTAGACGTAAAATTGTAACAGAATTTTAATTATTGTATAATAGAATTTTTGTTATTCATTAATTGAACGAGCGAACTATTTTATTAAATTTATACACAATTTTTACATTTTTGCGTGCGCCATAATTTTGCCTTTTCGACAGTTAGCTAGGCATCTAAATAGAATATACCTAGTTCAGTATGGACAGTAAATAATTACTTTATTTCTTTATATATACAAATAAATAAAATTGAAGCGTTTGTTTGTAATGTCATAATAACAGTATTTTAAATGCATAGGAAAGCTCATCTCTCAAACGGCTTGACCAATTTTGATGGAAATTTTATTGGTAGATATCTGATGTTTTATGGAGTAACTTCTATCATTGGACCAATTTTGAAAGAACTGTTGGGATATCTCAAACACAGTCTTAACCGCAAAATAACTTTAAGCCAGGATTGTTTTATTTTAGAGATTAACAATAGCTTATCGCCTATCGCTAGTGGTCATTCACACCAAAACTACCAAACGGCAGTTTAACTTAATCCCCTGAGGGCCACTTGCGAATGGTATCGCAGGCTTAAAATAAAAAAATCAGACTGCGTTCAGAAATAAAATTGTCGCGATGAAACCGTCCGGAAAAGAACGCAACCGGATTGCCGATAGTTTAGAAGCCTTTCTTCCAGGATTGGATTGGCGTAATCCGTGCAAAAAATACAATAGTAACGACATTTGGAAGGCAATTGCACTAAATGTCGTTAAGCTGTTTGCTCGCCCGTGGCTTTGAGGATCAATTGTCGTTATGCGTCTCTCTAGTGGAGGATACTAAAATATACAGACACCGCGTAAAATTAAGGTCGAGTAATGGATGCCGTTGCGGCAACTTAATAGATGGTGAGGATACTTGGTGCTCTGGTATTAAATTAGAAAAGTATAAAAGCCGCGTTATATTTAGAATTATACGAAGAAAGGATTGTTGAATATCTGTGATCTTTAAAAGTACCTACACATTGTACGTGCTAAAGTGAAAATAAAAAGTGCTTGTTGACGTTTATTTTGAATTTCTAATTAAACAGCAGTACCCACTTAATTTTAAGGCGAAAAGACTTAGAAGACAAAAAACACAATTCTATGATTTTACAATATTTAAAGACGCGCTTTCTATATATTTTCCATATTCTAAGGTTGCGTCTTTGACAGAAAAACCATATGGATTGCCTGTGTATCTGAAGCAAAATTCAGTTGGATAAGGTACGTGACATCTTTCCTGTCCTTTGTCACGATTTACGCACAGACACACCTATGTGTATTGTATGTATAGTGTCACACATCTGCTTACTAATCTCTTTAATATATGTTCTAGAATGTAAATATTGCTATTGTATTAGTATATATACATATCGTTAACCCATTACTGTCTCACTGCTGGGCACGGGTCTCCTCTAAGAGTGAGGAGTAAGGCTATAGTCAACCGCGCTGGCCAAGTGCGAGTTGATAGACATCATATAATATATCTTCTTTCTTCTAAAATGCGTATACAAAATTAATTATCACTTGCTAGAACGGTGTAGGAAAACGTCGCGAGGAAACTTATACAAATAAAGGTTCTTAAAAAAAATCTCAAATGTGTGTGATTTCTATCAATCCGCACTTGGCCATCGAGGTAGGTTGTGACCTAATCCCTTCCCTAAACCCCTGAACTAACAACTCTAACAAGTTAAATAATAGCTTTTTTATATTTCGGAATAGCAAAAGAGCATGCAAACGGTAAATGGTAACTGCCATACACGGGTATTTGTAATCCACCCCACACAAGACTAGAATCCTATCAAAGATCAACCACAAATGTGTTGAGTTCATCAAAAGACAGCACCGTTTAACACGGCTGTTATAGCAGAAATAGGCACGGCGGTGTTGCTGCTGCAGTCAAACTACAAAGGCTTCTACCATCTCCGGGCTAGGTGGATAGAAATAAGTCACTTAACTACAAATGAACTAATAACTGTAAGAGAACAACTTTTTTTATAGATAATGGAGTAGCAAACGAGCATGCAGTCCACCTGATGGTAAGTGGTAACTGCCGCCCACGAATATTTGTGATCTACCCCAGATTAGACTAGAATCCCAACTGAAGTCGACCACACATGCCTTGCTACCCCTGAGGACTAAGTTGGAATGCTTCGTTAAGTTAACTCCCTTACCACACCCTTCAAACTAGAACACAGCAACGCTTAACACTGCTGTTATTAGGCAGAAATAAACAACCTAAATAAATGCTTGTAATTAAAATAACTTATTTGATCTCTGAGAATGACCAGAGGCGCCTCAAATATTATCTTTTATCTTATTAACGAAATCTTATCTTTTCTAATCTCCTTAAAAGTACTGCTATACATTAATAGTGGAAACGAGTTTACCGACCGTAGAATTATAGAAAGTTGTACATTTGTTCGGTCAAATTTGGTAGGAATTGAGCATAATTGCTCTGATACTTCTGCAAAAAGATAGGCTAAGTGCACAGTATGTTATTCAATTAATGTTTTTGTTTTTTTTTGATCGTAATATATCATATATATAAATTTCAGCGGCTTCTTTCCTACTTCTGGCTGTCTGTGTGCCTGTGTGCCTGAATGTAGCAGTTTCCCCCCTCTTTCTTAAAATTATCAATCAAAAAAAAATTTGTGATCTGTTGACATTTTGCGAATATTCTTCCTACAACGGATTACCTAAACTACAAGTATATACCACATTCATATGTTTAGGAATTCGTTTTAAATAATTTTGTTTTTGAGAATATTCGACTTGAGAATTAGAGATCCGCGTGGCGGAGCGGTTATCATACCGTTTAATTTGCTACTTGCATCTTATAAAAAAGTATTCTGATTTAGCGCGCAGTGGGTTCGGAGTTCGATCCCCGGTCAGAGATATCTAATTGAGTTTTGTTGTGTCTGGATGTTAGTGTCATCTTTGCATATCCATAGCATCCATGACACTAAATAAATCCTAGTGTGGCCCTATGACTGTGGCATTCTTTTTTTGAAAAAAAAAGTTGTCACAAAAAGCTCTATAGCACTAATATGAACGCAGCTTTGGCCAAACTACCGAAATGTCACTTCAATTCGCCACGGATCGTTGCCGCCGAAACGGGTCTAAAAATTTGAAAAAAACTTTCGAGAGATTAATTTGTCATTTGTGAGGGAACTAGTTTCACCAATCCAGTTTGATCACAATTTTTTGCCAAATATCAATAGATTATTTTGCCTACACGATACAGTGGGTACACAAGCTATTTTTTTGTTTGCTTATATTTTCGTCGTTTTTTTTAATGTAGATCTTGAAGAGTTATAATATGGTCTATGTATTTAGCCCATAAAATGAGCTATGTTTAGGTAAAATTGGTAATTAGCAGTTTTAAGAAGTTACAGTACATTTTGTTATATTATAGACTTGGATAATGACCATTTAGCTTATATAACGATAAGTGGCCACTGGACTGATGCTTGGAGATCTCCAATCAACTCATATTATTATAAGATTCTAGAATTTTTCTTAGTACGATTCTAGATGTCAAGCGCTGCTATGTTTTGGTTTGAAGGTTGTAAGGGTGAAACAGTTGCACGAGGCGTTCCAACTTAGTCCTCAAGGGTAGTATCGCTTCTGTGGCGACCTCAAACATGACATCTATTTCTGCTTATAACAGCAGTATTAAGCGCAGCTGTCTTCTGGTTTGAAGGGTGTGGTAAGGGAGATTGACTTATGCGAGGCATTCCAACTGAACC
>DWRA01005155.1:0-10149 GCA_018250295.1 Spathilepia clonius
AGGATATTAAAAAATATTGTTTACTTTAACTTATTTATATTCCTGTTTGTAATAAACATGTTTTTTTATAAGTACTGTAATAAATACCATATAGTTAATTATAATAGTTTAGTTAGTTATAATAGTTTTCGATAATACCATATACTAATTGATGGGGCAAGGATATTAAAAAATATTGTTTACTTTAACTTATTTATATTCCTGTTTGTAATAAACATGTTTTTTTATAAGTACTGCAACAATACTCAATGAAGAATTTTTCTCAGTTATTGTTCTATTATAAAGGCATACCATGCAAATTTTGAGATCGCATCTCAATTGAGGCAAAATATTTCAGTTCATTGCGGCCATAAACTTAACAATTCTTGTTTAGAATCGGCCGTAGCTTAGTTCACTGTTCGATTGAGTGCCCAAACGGATCGTACGGAGAAATGCTCCAAATTGTATTCACGTAAGAGCGAAAATCGTTTGCACTGTATTTTGTAAACACTGGTGACCTGTTGTGAAGTACATTAAACGCAGGCACAATTTTGGCAAAGTGCATTGTTTCTGAGAACAAGAGTGGGTCAGATTCGTGAATAGTGTGGACTTGAATGTTGAGCAACTCCCCATGTTAAAGGTAGGGGTGATGTGTCATTTAGACGTAATTACTGTTATTGAAAGTTGTTGTTGCGTTGTGTTTGGTTAGAAATTAAGTATACACTTTTGGCCCGATATGAAAACAGTGTTACGCGTCTCTATTTTTGGGTTTGAGGGGTGTGGTAAGGCATTCGTATTCCAAATTATTATGATTTAACAACCGACTAGGTTAATTACTTTTTAGTCATAAAATACTTTTTACTTTTAAAATGACTTTTTAGTCATAGGTTTACGCAAGATTGTAATTGTTAGCGTTATAGGTTGTAGCCACGCATTTTAGTCCCATTTCGACGAAATGGGTTGGACGTCTGTTATCGTCGGCTTATCGAAGCCTGATTTTGAATGTCTGGTCGGTGCTGAATGACCAATTAATGACAGATAGAGTTCTTATTTCCCATATTAATAAAATAAATAAAAAATATTTTCTGAGTGGTAATAACTATTATTTTCTGTGACCGTTCTAAAGATAATTGGTTTAGTGACAGATATTTAAGGATTGCGGTGATATCTAATTTACTAAATAAAACTGTTGCACTGATAAACTGAGAGAACACTTAGTTTAGACTGAAGGGCACAGAAGCATTAAGTCATGCATATTACATAGATAAGTGCCAAGAAAGGATTTTTCAAAATTCGTTATTTACGGACGCTAAACAGGAGATGAAATGTTGTTGTCTATACAAACTGCTATAATGGTAGTAACATTCAGTTTCATTCAATAATGTTCCCATAGGAAAATCTAATGTTACAAGCCGAGATACTCTACTTATCAATCTCGTTTCATATTAATGGAAACATGAATAGATTACGATCCAAAACATGGATATGGAGAAACCTACTTTACATTCAGCGTTTTGCGTTTGAGAAGGCTGGCATAAATAACTGTGATAGTTTAGTGGTGCATGTTTGATTCCCACGTCAGAGACTCGGGTTCGGAAGGTATATGGCATCATAAAAGTTATTAGAAATTAATTATTGTCTTGAGAAGACTTACATGCATGTTTGCTCTACTGGGTCATTATGAACTAGCAGGCTTGGCTCCTCTAATTTAAGGGGGTGGAAGTTGGACAGTGGCGTCACCATCGCTATATCTGTTTCGGTCTTGTAATAACAGTGCAACGGTGTTCTAGTTTGAAGGGTGTAATAAGCTTTTAAATTTTCTATCCGTTGTAACTTATTCTTACGTTTTATATTGTCTTAGTTTTAAGTTACAGTTGGAACTCCTTGTGTCCCTGATCTATGTGGAATTGGTTATAGTCAATATGCAACAGTGACCACTTTACATCAAGGGGTAGTGGTCTCTCGTGGTCACTCGTTACTGAAACGTGCTTGTTATTAAAGAAGGGTTGACGTTGTTTTAATGTTATTGGACTATTAACTCGGTCCGTTCCCTTAAGATTTAACCGTGACTATTAGAACCCTATTATCTTTAAACATTATACATATTATGTAGGAAAATACTGTTTTGTTACGATACGGTGCCTGCCACGTTTAAAGTGTGTAGACAAAAAGAAACGCATAAGAATTGTGTAGACATTCAACTACTTTTATAGATCACGTCTCATACCTACCACATGTCTAGCCAGATACAGTTTTTTCAGTATTCGTATATGTAAATTAATCTTAAAACTTTGTGTCTATTGGTGTCTGCCGAGGTCTGTCTGGCATATACAATGTATGTAGACAAAAATGTGTAGTTGTCTATCGTTGATGATAAGGTGTGTAAGTTATGACTTATCTACTTTGCACTTTGCAGGTGTCAGTATGTCTCGCAACAAAGACAAGCATGAGGGCGCTAGCGGGCGCACGTACCACATTATGTCGGAGTCTGAGCGGGCATCGGGCAGGCGCGGTGGTTGGACTACGCTTGAGGTATGTACACATGAACTCCTTTCGTCTCACTGTTAGCCTGCTACATCCAAGGGCGACCTGCTGTATCTACACTACTTGTATCATTCTTATTAAGATTTAATAAGATTCTTATTAACAAATAGAACATGTCGACAGCCGCATCGAACACGGTAGTTCATTATTATTTTTTTATTTGTTCAATTAGCAAACGAGTATGCAGTCAACCTGAAAGTAAGTGGCAACTGTTACCCATGGACATTTGTAATCCACCGCAGATAAGACTAGAATCCTACCTGAGGTCGATCATAGATGCGTTGCTACTCCTGACGACTAAGTTCGAAGGCCTCGAATAAGTAAGTCTCCGTTACCATACCCTTCACTCCATAAGACAGTAGCGCTTAACACTGGTTTTATTAGGCAGAAATAGGTGTGGCGGTGGTGCCGCCGGAGTCGAACCAACCAACGGTTCTACCACCTTTTATTTCAAGTTTCTTGGATTACGTGCGATTAGAGTTATTCCCGTAAAATTTATGAAAAATGCTTCACAACAGTGTTATCGACGTGTCTTTAGTATTAATAGTTTCTAAGATATCTATTCGTATATGTAGTAACTGTTATGTTGACTTTACAAGTAACGGAAGTTTTTTTAAACAATATTTTGGCTCATTCTGAAAATTTTCGGAATGAATGTTACAACCTTGTTCGATGAAGGTGTCGATATATTTAAATTAATTAATAAGATATTGGTTCGAACTAGCGAAAAGTTTGTTTTCTTTTTACATTCAAGATATATAACTCTTACATTTGTTGCTAATAAATAAAAAGTTGTAAAAAATGACTGCCGTACTTTCTAAACTGTGATACCATGCATGTCATTACTTTTGCTTCAGCCATACAATGTGATATGATAATAGTTATGATATGCAGTGATGCGTTGTGATGCATTTGTCACGTCATAATATGAACGATTTACACTGGCAAAGTAACGAAGTAGACTAAAAGTACCTATACTTATATTAGGGTAAACTATGCATGCATGAAAGCGTTTTTTTCGACAGTATTTTAAGTATATGTATTCAATACACGCTATTATTGAATGATTACAATCGAATAGTCATAAAAAATATAAATGCATATCTAAGTTTGAAGCAATTTTTATGTAATCGGTGCGAATTTTCACCGAGTACGATACTCATTTGTAAAAGCAACGCAATGTCATCAACTTCAATCACTCTTATGTTCGTGATACTCGTACGTGCATGATCAAAGCCCGTGCTGTTATTGAGATACCGATTTCTTCGACAAAAACTCAACGTATTGTGCTCCCTGAGAAATTCTGTGTATTGAAAGGCAGTATTTACGCACACTTTACATTAAAGCCTCGGCGCTAAATGTTTAATGGCCGTAACTGTTCTTCTATATTGACACGATACGCTTGTAACGCGCGAGTTGGTCCGGTTTGTTGTACAAATATTGGTTGCTTTTTTGTACGATTTAAGATTTATCACGAATTAAGATTTAATTATATAGTGGCGTTAACGAAGTGTTACTATTGTTTAAGAAAAACGTTGTATTCCATACCGGAAAACAACAGCTTAATTGATTTTTTCTATCAATGATTAGATTAGTCTCAATTTATCCTGAGAACGTCGTTAACGATCCGCTTGTCAAGGGCAGCCTAGATCCTTAAAGTTTTCTCCGTTGGAGTAATAGCTGTTTGCTACTAAATTACGATCTTATAGCCATTTAAGTTGATTTAGGTCAATTGTTAACCGAATGCTTAAAGTATTAGTGCTAGATTTTGAAAGTATAACTGTCATAAAAAATATTTAGTTTATAAAACAAATAACCACGCCTTTCTTACGCGCGTAGCTATTGGAGTAAGGGGTTTTGTTATAGCCAGTATAGAGTTACACTATGTAATTCCTGTCAAAGCTATTGGAACCTCGTTGCCCAGCTAAATCTATTGGACAAACTCGAGAGGTTTACTAGTAGCCATTGAAGAGTTCCATCAGCCACCTCCAACCTCCATCATGAGATCGACTCCATGATATCAAATGAGTTTAATGTCATCGAAACTACGTAGACATACCAAATAATAGGTTAAAATTTGTTAGGAAATTGAAATTAAAGTTAGTTACAAATGACACTAATATACAACCTATAAAAGTATCATCGGTTCTCCGTCGTAGGAATTACACCGACCATCACAATTATGTATAGTGTTCTGTCTCCCAATACATTCTTCATGTATAAATTCTCCGTTATCAAAATATTCGCTCTCCAATTTCCAGGTAACAGGAGGTGTGCGCGCGTTGGCGCCTCAATTGTTCCAACTGACGCACCTCACCGCGCTGTACCTTAACGACAACTCGCTGCAGAGGATCCCGCCGGACATCAGCCAGCTCGTCAACCTGCACACGCTGGACCTGTCCAACAACAAGCTCAGGACGTTGCCCGCTGAGCTTGGGGAACTAATACAGCTCAGGTGAGTTGGATACTGGTCGATGGAAGGTATTCTTCGTGACTTTCTTTTGTTTTATAGTGGTAGAATTGTTCGCATTCTTCTTATTTCTTGACTTATGTTGTTTGGGGCCCGTGTTTGAAAGTAAACCTCTTAAAAGCTATAAGGCACTTTATTATGAGTCATCAAAACTTTATCAATATTAAAAAGTTTATAAGTGATTACTTCATTTGTAGATGTTTGTTCTTCTTGACTTAAGTGGAGGTTCAAAACTCTATATCAACATTTTGTTGGCGTAGTTTTTCTATTAATAATAAATATACTAAAATTGTGGATATCTAGCAATATGATTATTGTAGTCTAGTACCCTTAAATAGACCACATGTTTTTGTTATTTTATTGTATATAACCTTACAACACTGACACTAAATGTTTGAGTCTAGTCAGCTGGAATAATTTGCGAATCTGGCAGGCGGACACTTAGCGTGCCGTTGCCAAAATTTCAATATAAATGGTCAACTGGATTTAATACTGGTTTGTTGGTGTCAATGCCCTTTACTTCACAAATCGCCCCTATCGCACTCACCTTCCAGTCAGACTACTCTCTGTATTGTTAAAGGGCGTCGGATATGAATAAGCTACCCCTTTAAACCGGTTATATCCTCTCCCTTTAATATTATCCGGTTTGATTGCGATTGTACTTGATCCACTATTGTCAGTGACGTTCCTCTTTATTGACCTTAAATAGCACGTTTGTTTGCATCACTTGACGATTTTCCTTCCGTAATGCTTTATTGTTGATATTTCCTTTACAAATATAATTTTAGATTAGGCACGCTTTTGATATCTTCTTTGTGTTTACAGTACATGTTCAGTCCTCCGAAATTTTATATATGTTGGAATATTCGAAGTTCGTAAGAAACATCCGAATACTATCTTTATTGATCAATCCGGTGTCATCTTCGGGCCTATTTATATACGTAATCACCATTGATTCGTCATATTGCGTCGTAAAAATTTAAGAGCTATTCGTGAAATTACGTCGATGCGTAGCAACATCTTTGTTATCGTTCCAGTGGGAGTCATAAACCTAGCTAAAGTCAATATAGAAGAAAACTGGTGTTGACAAAGTTACGCACGGTCATCAACACTGGCGAATTTTCACGAGATTATCGCACTTATATCTATGTGGTATTATAGTCGATATTATCATACATTCAACCTTTATTATGATAATTATGATAATAGATAAAGCCGTTGTATGCCTTGAACAGGTCGGAAACGACTTATTATGATTCTACAAAACAAACCAGATGTATGATACCAAGGTCGTTGAACTTCGCGTGATAAGCGCGTAAATTGACAAAACTATTTGTAAATATGCCATAACCTGTTGGCAATTTGATAATTTGTGTGCATAGTGGAGTCATAAACAAATTTTATAATCACTTAATTTCATTGAGGCGTCGTATATCGCTATATAAGGATAAATGCACTTAGTTCTAAATATAATTTAGACCTTGTTGTAGAGATAAAGTTAATGGTCGTTGTAGTGACTATATCTTTATATATAATGTATTGCGAGCAGAAATTATTATTTAAGTTTAAGTGGTTGAAATTTGGTCTCTCATCGGGGGTCCAAATTTCGATTCAAATACTCTGATTTTTCAAAGTTACAGTTATCATTTATTATAAAGGTGAAGGGAAATACCGCGAGGAAATCAAATCTACACGCCTAACAATTCATAAAAAAGATCTCAACGTTGCATGAAGTCTACCAGTTCGCACTTGGCTAGCGCGTTGGACTTTGGCTCAAACCCCTTTCAATCTGAGAGGACTCCCGTGTCGAGCAGTGGAACAGTAATGGGTTGACGAAGTACTTTGTAAGTTAATTGAAAAAATGTGTAGACATTTCTATATGCCCTGCATCAGGTACAGAATTATTCTTGACTGTCAAATTAGGTAATGCAAGTATTTCGAATACAGACACGTACAAGCAAATCCAAATTGGTTATTGTATAAGCATTTCGAATTCGCCAAACAATAGCTTACTATAACGGAACTTGATTTACAGCCAAGAATACTTTGCGATGATGAATACATTCTTTCGTTAAATTGTTATGTTGTGTGTGTGTGGAGTTAAATTAGGTAATTTACGTTCCTATTATCATACGAATTCAGTGTTGGGTAATCTCGGTCTGGTATACCACACTCAACAATCTCCCAAAATCAGGAGATAGTGCCGTCTTCGTACGAAGTTAATCATTATCAAACCATTACTTTAACATTGCTAGGCAGGGGTCAGAAGGATCCGCCCATAGACCAAGGCCATGTGTGAGTTAGTAGACTTCACACACCTATGGGATTTTTTTGGAGAACTCTCAGGCGTGTAGGTATTTTTTTCCCGTGTTTTTCTTCACTGTTATAGAAAATTTAATTAATTTTCTGCTTTTGTAATATGCAACTTTGAAAAATCAGAGGTCTTGAATTGGAATAACCCTCACCCCCTCCTAATTGAGACTGCGGAAATAGCATTGCTACTTTTCGGTATAGTATAGCCAAAAGATGAGCTGGTTCGATTATAAAATCGCCGTGACTACGTCAAATCACAATATTAAGTGTAGAATCATGAAGATGTATGTCTAACCAAAACCCCTTCCCCCTATTAATAAATAATGATTAACGTCAGAACAATTTTACTCCAAGACTTATGCAAAGATTAGGCAATATGTTATTAATAAACTAGGAGTAAGGACGGAGTTAACTAATCAAAATTTACTCCCGGAGTAAAAGTTACTACGAGAAGCCCCATGGTTTAACGCTTGAGTAAGCATAGATTTGTTTTATACTACATATATACTAAACATAACCTAAATATATTTTTATATTTGTTTGGTGTTCGTTCGAGTACTTACTAGTGTCTGATTTTGTAATGATTGGGGATTAAAATGAATAGAGATTATTTCATTGACGATTTGAGAATGATAGAAGGAATTGAAGAAATATTACCATAATAAGGTATGTCAAATTGTATAAACGTCGCAATATCCCTTTTGAAGATGAGTTTAAATATAAATATAGATTTACACGCTCAACTGCATATTGTATTACTAAAATGGTGAGAAATTATTTGGATGGAGATGGAAGCGGAGGCTTTATATCACCTCACTTGAAAGTTTTAGCTGCAATAAGGTCTTGGGCTCGTGGAGACGAAAATATACTATCTTAATAAACGAAACTATTATTACGCTAGATCCCCGGCCTAATTGTTATATACTTTCATGCTTGAAGTTTGTGGTGATCATTGTGATTGTCAAGTTAAAGTAAAATTTCAAAATTTACCTAACTGTCAGTGTCTTTTCATTCAGGTCATTTTGTTCATTCTTTTTATTTTTAATATCAGTGGCTTGCTATAACATACGCCTTAATCTCAGTGTAAGGATTGTATTGTTACTCCGAACCTACTTCGTATTTATTAATACCGTTATTAACACGTAATTATTCCGTGACTAATCTAGAATTAACTACTCCCGATGTAATTTTGCGGTAAGAGAAGAATAAGCGATTTTTATTAATAAGACTACTTGTGTATTGTTGGTCAATCGCAAAGTTTATATGTAGACGTGAAGTAAATGATATTATTGTTGTACATTAAGCGCCATCTGTGGAGATACACAAGAATTAGAATGGCAAGCTATGTACAATCGCTGTATTTTGCCTCGAAGTCTCCTTCTGGGTTTTTCACAAGAACTAAAAGTTATCTTGAAAGAAATGGGTATTTAAAATTTACTTTCGACCACACACTAAGTATAAGATATGATTGTTTTTTAAATATTATTATGAAAAAAGTTACAAGTAATTTTTCCCGCACATAAATTAAATCTATTGAATGCAGATATAAATTAATTGCAATGCTTTTGTACTAGTTTTTGCTTTAGTGGAGATGGTGGAACATTTTTTTAAATATAACTATTAGTACTTATACCATAAATTACGTTATGGTATCGTAATATAGTTTTACAATCAATCTCTTAATTTTCGGGTGACTTATTTAAAGTATAAAATATTTAAGTAATATAATTTATACCCGCATTTTGTAAATTACTGTACTCGTGTTTCAAAAATTAGTTTTCACCAAATAGTCCTCAGGAACAGGAATTCTTCTGAGGTCTACCTATGGTAACAAGTCCTGTCTTATTTGTGTTTAAATACAATTGTGTACAATCATAAGTCATTACTAATCAGTCATTACTGAATGCTTATTTGTTACGTATATTTAAAGAAGAAAGCTATTTTCGCAGGTGCCCATATAAGATTTAAGATTAATAAATCTCCGTTTGATTCCAGAGAGCTGCACCTACACAACAACTACCTGAGGGTGTTGCCCTACGATTTGGGCAAGCTCTTCCACTTGCAAATGCTGGGTTTGCAAGGGAACCCGCTCAGCAAGGAGATGCTCTCCATATACAACGACAACAACGGGACTGCGAAGCTGCTCACGTATCTACTCGACAATATGCAAGGTGAGTCGCATGTTTTTAAAGAATTTTATGAGATTATACAGTACTTGCATAGGCCACTACACTGGTGATGCAAATGTCCATAGGCGACGGTGACTTACTTTCCATCAGATAGCCCGTCTAAAACAAAATGTTCTAATTTTATTGGTCTCATAATATCTAATTTAAAACAGATATACATAGACAATTCATTTTATCTTGATATGCATCACAAATTTGTAATGTATTGCCGATAAGAAAAACGATTATTTTTTCCCAATAATTTGTGCGTTATGAATCATAATGTTATTGTGAATTAATTATCATTTGCCTATAAGAATGAGATAAATAATAAAGTACATATTCATGATTCGATCCACACGTACGCATGTAAACAATGATAAATTTTACCTGTTTACGAAATTGAATTCTACTATTTATTTGTGAAGTAACGCCATCTACTGAGGTATTTAGGAACCGCCGACTAGTGAGGTTTGAGAAAAGCGACATCTGTCAACAGTTAGTAACTCGAATTATTATTTCTTTGGTAATAAAATAAAAATGTAGATAAGACTTTAAATTCTTTATTAGTTTTAAAGGTGGTAGAACCCTTTGTAGCTCGACTCCGGCGGCACCTTCGCCACACTTATTTCTGCCTAATAACAGCAGTGTTAAGCGCTGCTGTGTTTTGGTTTG
>DWRA01005156.1:0-10148 GCA_018250295.1 Spathilepia clonius
AGAAGAGTAGTACCAAATTAATTTACTGTAAAATAATTTATGCAGAGCTGACTGCCAACCTTTACTAGTTGTAGAGGCACCAGAAGAAGAAGAAGAATAAAATATTAAACATTTATTTTATTTACGTTACGGGTCTGGGTTTGTATCACAGAAACTTATTTCATAGCTTATTTCAACTTGATCGGCTCATTAGATCTGGAGAAATGTACTGTGATATACGATCGAACAGACACACATGTAATTTTTGACGCATGAATCCCACGAAACTTCAGATAATGTGCAAAAAGATGTGAGATATAATCAAAAAACATAAAATGTACAAGAACCCAAGTCTCGCAACGTAATTATATTATTTTACGCGATTGCCAGGTCATAAATTGGCCGACTTGGTTTTATATTAAATCTCTCTACTTTTTTCGGTAGAAGAATTACATTGCGAGACTTGATTTTTTGTACATTATATATTTTTTTGATTATATAATACTTTCCCATATTCTGTGGTTTTTATACACACTTGAATAACTACGCAAATACTTACAAGCCCGAGATATCCTAAAATATACATATAGTACATAAATAAAGATTCAATATATGTATTACTTAACAATTGTAACTCTATTTGTCTTAAAATGATGCATATTTTTACACCGCTTAACCACAAACTCCGACATCAAAGGTAACAAAACAAACATAAACTCCTATTTCAGGTAAGCGAACAAAATATTTAAAACCATTTTGCTGCTTGTATATTTTCCTAAACACATCATTCTTATATACGTCTACATCTCACCCAATTTGTTTGTTCAGCTTTTGCTTAACGTATCACGGAACAGCCGCATTCCAACTGTGGGAATAAATGTGAGCATCCAACCTTCTTTCTTCCTGGAACTTTGCCAATGTGAATTGAGCTTAAAGTCAAGAACGACTAAGGCAAGCTTAGATCGTATGTGTAAAGTAAAAATACGTCATTGCTGTTATTAACAACGTTCCTCGCTCGCTTTACTCCCTGCTCATGTTTGCGTTCCTGGTACTTGGCAAGCAAACTCTCTTACTTTGCGTACTCCGACTCTGTGATACGTATTGTCTTTCATGCCTTTGAGAAAATTGCATGCATTTTGCTACTTTTTACGATTGTAACAATGGTTTGTTTTGCCTGAAAAATTCATGAAGTGTAAGATGTTTACTCTTTATGAAGTTTTTTTACATACCTACTTAAAAGCAAAAAAGCACAATGGTCAATCTTAATGAAACTACTGACTATCAAACACAGATATATGTATATGTATTATATAAATAAAGTCGGCAGCTGTTGCCAATGTCAGCAACCGACGACAAAACACGTTCGAAGGCGATGGCTCACAATAGTCGTCAGCGGTAGTCAACAACCGTCGACACTTCGACACACACGTCGACTATTGTTTAAAACACTTTTGCCAATTTATAGACACTGTTCCAGTTGTAAAATATAATATGCAAATAAGCAACGGAGAAAAGCCTTGATGAACATAACTAGAACGAGATAACGAAGAGTATCGAATACAAGAAGTTCCTTAATTTATCATTTGAGATGCTTCTCGGTCTTTCGTAATTTTGCAGAGACAGCAAAGTTTTATCGGACGCACCGGCAATGTTTGTTAATAAACAGAATTTCATACTGTTACAGGCACCAAAGGTTTGATTATAAAAAAATATCAAGGGCGAGTCGGGCTCACTGGAAGAAGCTTCCTAGGCTTTTGGAGAAATGATTTTCCTTTAGTACCGATTATCTTACATCCAATCAACGTGTAACAGTGTTAAATTTAAAATTGCGTCTTTTTTTAAAGCGGAGAACCCCTCCTGGATCTTCTTCCGCCTAGAAGAGTGCAAGAGGTATGTCATACTCTTATGGACCAAAACTCCACTGTGTTCATTGCAGCTACGTCCCGCGAGTCAGCCCTCACGAGATGTGCGTGCAGAACGAACACTCAGAAAATCGAGCCCTAATAAAAGGAACTAAATTCCCGAATCCGCTTCTGCGTGCTCTTGGGAACTTAGAATAGATTGCGTTCAACAATAGCCACCCTCCGCAGTCCTGTATACTTACAACGAAGCGGCTTGTAAGATGCATTATACTCTCCGGCACTCTTCGCCCAATGCTTCGCGAGCATCACTGTTTCGCAGAAAAATGTCTGCCTGTAATTTCTGACTATGACGCGACACACGGGAGGAAGCGATCGGAGAAGTCGGCCTCCAATACAGAGCTGAGAACGCTGCGCTCGGCACTCCACGCAAGGCTTACCTCCAACTTATGCACAGTCGTCTCAACAAGGTATTCGTCGCCTGTATTCATTATTTAATTATCCCTAATCCCTATCCTAACCTTGGTTAACTTTAATAATGTCCTAGACTTGAAAGAAAATACACTTTGTTAGAAAGACATTGCCAATTGATCATTATTATTTTTTAATAATCATATTAACAATTCCACAAAATTAAAAAATTATATATGAGGATTAATCATTCATACGTGACTTTAAATGTAGTAGAACACTTACTATATCTCCTGGTTTAAAAGGATATAGTAAAAGAGACACACTTATGCTCTCAAAACAACACTGAGCATCTTATACGCAACTTCTGTTTCTTGTTTCTTGGAGTTGTAGAATGATATAGGTACCAGTAAATTTCGCAATATTTTCTTTATGTGGAACTGATTACAAACTTACCTGAAAATATTTTCCTACAAACATTACAAATATCCAGATGCGAACCTTAACCGTATTTTAATGTCGATAGCATAGCTCACAGGCTTACAGCCCTATATTCAGATATCCAATAAAGAAGAGCCACATTTTTATAGGCCATTCGGAGGGTCGTCCACTTTGAATACCTCAAGTTGGGCTTAATCTTTCACTGAGTATTGTAACGATTGCCAAACTTCTGCGATCCTTTTATATATTGTGCCTATACCGTAGGCGCCGGCAGGTTTGAGGATTAATTTACATCAATGACAAATCGTTCGTCTTTATTGAGTAATCAGTCAAACTAACTTGATTTCTGATTTCAACAACTTATAGTCTCCAAAAGTAAAAATGTAAAAATTATCGAAAATTTAAAATTACTTAAAGCAAAAAGTTTGTAGTACCTGAATTTCAGTCAAATACTTCAAATATCAAATTTCAGTCAAATATTCGCCTCGAGCCAGTACCATTCCCATCGAATCAGACAGCAGTGTTTAACATTAAATGTTATAAAACAGAAATAGGTTAGGCGGTTAATCTTTTTTAATTTGTGATTGGTGCTTTTAAATTAATGACAATATAGTTAAAAATTTCATTAGTTAATTCCTTGTAGGTAATATTATCGTGCGATATGATAGAAAATCAACCCAAAAATGTATGTAAGTAGCTCCTATAAATCAATCAAGCTAAGAGGCTTAGAGCAGTGTTACTGCCACTAAGTAAGCTGTTAGTGGTATAGATAGTGATGATCCAACTTATAATGCCGATCTACTGTTATCCCATTAATAACGCGGCGGACCGCAGAGCCGATAATGTCTCCGCGGCGCCGCCATGGGGGTTTTATCTTAATTGCCTTCAGAAAGTCAATATCTTTAGCGACACGGAACTTTTTGCTTCCCGTTCCAACTCATAAACAATATGCTTCCGTTGCTTTAAGAAGTTGTGTGAATAATATTTATCGCTTATTGTGTTTATTTGGTATTTTCACTTTTATAAGGTTTTATTGGTGCGATTATCTGCGTGTCACACATTCAGCCAGGCTTTAAACAACCCCCTCAGATGAGGTGCAAGGGCTTCCACGGCCAATACACATCACCATCACCTGGCTGAGTATTCCGCCAAGACTGGGGGCGGCTTTTTTTGGCACGAAGCCGTAAAACCGCAGCTCGCAACTCTCCCGTAATCGCTGGCAGTACTACATCCGGAACAGGTGCCGCGGCAGTTGGAGGCATGGGAGGACACGAATGTTCTTCCATCCGCGAAAACAAGACCGTAACAACTCTGTTCAGAAACTGAGGGTGGTGACTACAATAGACCTAGAAATCGGTTTAATTTTTTTGTTCAAAATAATGTTGTAATTTTTTCAAATGTTACGCGATTAATTTTTCAAAAGTTTCAAAATGTTACGCGAATACTGGTGCAATGTGGGCGAACAAGTATGTAACGTTATACAAAGTTTTCATGTATTTTACTTCGGTGATAAATTCACAAAATAATATTAGTGTGAAAGTGGATGGCAATTTTTTACATATACCTATTATTTAGTAGTAACATTAGTAAAACTCACAGCCAAGCTACGTGACTAACAAACACCACTTTCTAGGATAAGTCTGTCTTCAGTAGTGTATTTCTAAAAGCTGATGAGTAAAAAACATGCATGTTTAAATGGACTACATGCCCGTTTTCTATATCTATTAAACAATAAGCCCCAACTGACGAACTACAATATATGCATGTACATATATGTTGAAAATCATCTTTTGTTGACAACTAAGGTCAGTCGATCTCCGCTAAATAACTTAATTACCGCCCGACTAATTCTCACAGCCCTTTATTGTAAGAGTCTTTCATAATACAACATAATATATATTAATTAAACGCGTGAACAATAATTAAAACTATCTATAAGTTTTTCCGTAGGAAGTTAGAATGCCGTATACAAAGTAGCTGTGGCTACAGCCATCATTATGATTACGATTGACCCGTAAATATGTCGGCTTTTGCTCTTAAATGTTTACTGAGCATCGACAACATTAACCAAAAGATGAGGCTAAAGCTATCACCCACTTAAATTCAGGTGTGCCAGTGTTCCGACGTGCAAATTTCTATAAATGATTCGATCGCCCATAACGGACGTTGATAAAGTGGTTCTTGATTTTCCAACGCCTCTATTTCGCGTCTTGTCGATACTCGTCAAAATAATAATAAATAACCCCACTCGCACTAAAAGCTGTACGTAGCCAAACATAATCAATCTTTTAGTCTAAATGTAAGAGAATAAATATTAACGCCATAATACATTTACAGTGTATAGTTTTCTTGGAAAATAGAACAACTTTGTGCAAAATGGGTAAATATTGGCTGGTCATGTAATGGAAATTACTTGCTCTTAATACCAGTAAAGTACTTGCTAGGTTTAGACCTTTCGCAGCTTTTTAGGCAACTCATAATATAACGTCGACAGGAGGCCAATATAGGAGAAGTCAAAGTCTTTTAACAGTATTACGTAAGATTCCCAGAATGATAAAAACGATTTAGTTGCTATTACTACAAGTAAACGCGTATTTTTTAGATAAATTATACTCTTTGTAATGAATGCTAAGTATACAATAAATTAGTTCTTAAAATACACTGTTTCATGATTAATAAACGCTTCACCCGTGAGCAAAATAACTATTGACATTTTCGGAGAAAATCATAATACCGATACCTACACCTTGAAGGTTTGAAATTTTATACCCGGTCAAGTTGTCCCTATAAAAAGTAGCAGTGCCCGCGGTTCCACGAACAGTTAAAAAATTAACCGTATAACCGAAAATTCATACCTTCAAAAATTTTAACGAGATATTTTATTTCACTGGACTGATGGATGATAACACTGACATTCACATAGCACACTCACGCTTTACTGGGCAGCTCATTCTGCTTCATAAGTTACATATAAGACCGTAGAATGCTGCTTTTCTCAGGGCAGATACGATACTAACTTAACCTACCATACACATGCATAAATGCCCAGTCTGAATCCGCAACAAGAGAGAACAAGAGAACAAGATTCTCCAATCGGTTAGAACATTAAACCTTCAAAGGGGTAAAAAAAAATCAAAATATATATTGGCGATGGCACTTGATATTGCCGAGCCCACTACGCGCTATTAACATAAAATAGGCATTGAAAAAAAAACCCAAATTAATAAGTATATATGCTATCGTGGATTTTTAGTTAAAGCTATTTAATACAAACAATCTGATAATCAAATACTGCAATTATACTTTTTGGGATATTTTCCCAAAACTGAGTTATAACGTGGATTAAGATGGAGTTTTTAGTTGTAAAGACAATCTATGTGTGTCAGACGCGTGACGTATTTACATTTAGCGTAATACAGCCACGCACACACGTCCCGTGCCTGTCAAAATATTAAATAGAAAATATAATTTTGGCCACAAGCCATGGCCGCGACACCTTTAGTCGTTGTTAAATATAAACGATGTCTTATACTTCTTCTTAAAAAATGTGTCCAATTAAAATAATCTATCAGCAGTATTCGTAAAACACGTTTGAAATTCTAATATACACAAACAAACTTACAATGAGTAACAAATAAATCTAGAGCTGACAAACACAAAGTTCTTACGTGTCTACGTACGTACGTACGTACGTACGTACGTCAAAGTTCTTACGTCTTTACGTCACAAAATGCACGGATAATCAAATCAAGTCTTCACTACCAACAAAATGCCAAATTGATCCTTTTTGATACAAATTTAATACTTACGTTACTTCTATTTCCATCCGAAAGCCATTACCCCACCTGAAAGTATCCTAAAAACCCGCTGAGAATGCAAGCAATGCCGATACTCTTCCGACCTTCGATATTTTGGTCCCACAGGACAGCGTCATATTCCCGATATTCAATAAAGCGAACTAACACGTTTAGCTGTCGGGCCCGGACCTTTCACAGCGAAATCCCTAGAGCATTACGATATACGAACATATACCCGCCCTGAATAACCACGTCGTCTCCAATATTATGAACTCAGCCAAAGGTCGTACCATATTTAAATCAGAATAGGCGAGAATACCTTGTGGTATTTTGCGACATAAGCAAGATGTCAATATTTTGTACCTTCAACTAAGAAATATTATAAAATAACACGATTTTTCATGATATACTTTCACTTTATCCGAATAGGTTAAAATTAGTCACAGTAATTACTATCCGACTTGCTGCCCATACCGCTTCTGGCTAGTCCTCTCGTTACGGCTAGTGACGTATTTATTAACTTTTTCAATAAACTTTAATGTATTGACGTTGTCATACTTTATTATAACATTTAATAAATGTAATAATAGCTATAAGTATTTGTTTCAAATTAAACAAATAAACAAAATCGAAGTACTATTCATCTATACAATTTGTAACACGACCGACGTGTAACCGGTGCCAAGGGGGTAGATGACCTCAATACCTATCGATCTAACCCCCATATATGTTAGCCGATTTTCAGTTGTTGTTTCGATGTTATTTACGATTTAGCATTTTTTTTAGAAAATCCAGCTTTTAGTCAAAAAATGTCACTTTCTGTAATGCAATCATAGCGATTCGGTTCTCTTGATCACCCCTCTCCATTTTAATATCACAAAATATTTTACAATATATTAGCGCGAAAATAAAAAAAAAACATAACTAACAATCGTATAAAAATGACCGGTTCCTGATTCAAAAGTAATCTTTTGTTTATTTTTAATTGTAATAGTATTTATGGCCAAACTATGGCCTATTTAAGTAAATGTGCATGTATATATGTATATACTTGGGATTTTAGTCATAAATCATCTATATCACATAAATCTCACATAACATTCGTATTTCTCCCAAAGCATCCGCTACCAATTAAAGGTTACGAGAAACACCATAGAAATTACAGGCAGTCCATTTTGTCACAACACCATAAAAAACATGCAAGGAAGTTTCATATTTCGAGTATAGGATTTCGTGACTTGAGTGCTCGAAAATAAACTTAACTTACAATTTTCAAGTTCTAAAGGCTTTGTTATAATTCCTTTTCAGAAAACTACGAGTGAAACACGTACAATTCGAAAACATCGAAATAAGAGGCGCTTTTATATTTAGCGGCCACAAAAGTTACCTCGCACTCTATCTAATTAAATTACGGTAAGTGTAAATAAAATGCAAGTGATAAAAAATAACATTAGTACATCAACTCGTAAAGGTATATTTCGTTTCGTTTCGTTTCCTTTTCAGTAATCCGAATAGTATTTACCTTACTTTGTAAATAAATATATTTATACAGAGAAAAGCGTCACAGTGACAGTTTGATAGTATAATTTCCCCCTCGATATACTCAAGCTCGGTCTTTATTTCTGTTCTAAATATTAAGTGTGGTTATACATAAGGGATAGCTAAAAACGTTGAAATAAGTTAAGAGGCCAATGTTGATAAACACTACAACATTTTTGAAATATCCTATTCCATAGCCGAGTAATGAATGAATTCATTTAAAAAATCAACCTGTATTATTGCTCGTTATCACTCATTAAGGGTCAAATTCTGGGAAGTCATTGTAAACGTCAAACTTAAGAAAAAGACTCATATTTAAGACAATACATATTATTTTAATTTGATTGGAAGCTAAATACCCGCGATTTTTTCAATTTGAAGAATTTACACATTATCTAATGCAGTTTTAGTTTTTTACATTTTCATGGTGGTAATCTTTTTTGTCTGAGAGTTAACCTCTTTTCTCTTTAAGTTTGTCGTGTTAATTACAGGACATCCTCTATATTTATGCTTATAATCCAAGTCCAATCCAAAAAACTAATAAGGTAAGTACTGCGTACTGATTGACTAGATTATGTTATAATTAACATAACATGTTAGTAAAATCTTGCAATTGTGTTGGCTTCATATTAAAACCAATACCTTTATAATATAGTTCTCTAGGAAACACCCGAGTTAACTCCAGACGTAAATTAGTATGAATATAATTATAATTACTGTTCACGAGTCCTAATTTAGAAGCACACCAGTATATTGTAGGTAATTGATATTAATGAGCTTTGTAATAGATATAATGAATTACATAATATTTAGAATAAAATGGATTTTGTGCACGTCAAAGCAACAATAGTTCCGCTTATTAGAATAATGGTTTCAAATGAAAAATAAACATAAACACATGGTTTGATTTCTTACTACTATCTAGCGTATCACTCAAGACTGAAGAAAAACATCTTAATGAAAGCTTTCTACGTGGTAAAACTCTTTGTGGTTCGACTCCGGCGGCACCGCCGCCACGCCTATTTTTGTTTAATAACAGCAATATTAAATGCTCCTGTCTTCTGGTTTGAAGGGTGCGACGGTCACCGTAGGGTTTTTAGTGGGTAGAAATCCCACATAACCCAGTGTCGCTCCCACGTCACCAAACAAAAAAAGAAGGTTCGGTTACGTTAGGTTTATGTTTATTGTTATGTATTTGTTAACGTTTTATGCTTACAGTTACGTTAATTTTTAGGTAAATTCAACACCATGTATAAAAGTGTTTTTAAGTTTTGGCTTAGGCTTAAATTTAAGATAAGTTTTATGTATACGTTAAAGTTTGAACGATCATTTGTGCTTAGGCTTAAGGTTATATTTTTGCGTTTTATTGTATTTTTTACTTAAGTAAAATCAATTTAACTTTTTAACGGACATCCTTCTACGAAGGAAGTTATTATAGATAACCTTCGCTTATATTTTTTTTTATTCAATTATTATTACGCTATCACTAAAAAGAGTGAAAAATGTTATAAAATGAAGAGCAGATACAAACTTCACCAAAAAACAAGTAAGTAAGAAATGATCTTGTGAGGTAAATAATGATATTATTGGAGACATGAAACATCGAAACACGCTTGTTAGTCATTCGCCGTCTGAGAAACGTTGATAAACTTCCAAATGATACCTATAACCATTGTGGGTCTTGAGTGGCTCTTTATTTAAATGACGCCATAAAGAAATATCTCCTCCGTAATATCGGAACATCTGTCGCCGAAAAGAAGCGAAGTTTCGACGCGACAGTTTATGGGAATGCCGCACTTTCCGATACTTAGTATTAAAATGATTTTTGATGTTACCTAGCCTTTGCTCTTTTGGCTTTGGTGTTATTCTTACATTTTTTATTACATTCGATTATGTATCAATATTTAACCATTCAAAATAATATTATTTTTTATGGTAGACGAGAAATGATTAATAATATAATATTTTTTGTCTTAGGAATCTGGTTGACTTACCTGATGGTTCTCATTGTATTACACTGTCCTTTGTGTAGCGAGCTTCAATATTTTTTTTTTTTTTTTATAGTTTAACCCGACGAAAAGGCAGACGGGCTACCTGATGGAAAGCAGTTACCGTCGCCTAT
>DWRA01005157.1:0-10148 GCA_018250295.1 Spathilepia clonius
AAAACAGTTTTTATATCACAAAATAAATGACTAAATAAAAACAAAAGAGTTCGCTACAAATATACCAAAAGAATTTTACATGGTTAAAATCTCTTTTGAAGTCTTTCTATTGACCCTTTTTCGTGGTTGTCATAGTAGATAACTAAGAGCCGCCTGGATTGGGTTCACTATTCTTATGTGTTTGTGTTCTAATATGTGACTATGACCGAATCCTAATATTTAGGGGAAGCCATGTGTATGCACTAAAACCCTCGGTAGTAGTACTGCTCATGCGGGGGAAATATAAGTTATTTAAACAAAGTTTAAGTCTCCTATCTCACCGCATTAGAGAATTAGTAATCAAAAATCCCTTTAGTGTCCATGTACGAGTAGGAACCTACGACTACAACTACAGGTACGAGTAGGAGTGTTTCATGCTTCTAAATCTAGATCCAACATTTAAATCTATTATCTAAAAATCACTTATCTTTATTCTGTTGTCACAAAATAATCTTAGAATGTAAGAATCATACCTTTATGTGTTACATTATTATGTGTTACAGATACGTACCATACTTGTACAGAATATCATATCTCTGGTTTACTGCATTTGGGTGCACTGTGACAGTTACAGTCGCGTGCGTAGTCAGTCGTCGGAATCTGCGCTTTGGAAAAAATGTAGAGTGTGACGAAAAACTGTTCGCACCTGTCATAAGGCCCTGGATATTGCGTAAAAGAAAGGTGAGGAAATTTGTATCTGTAGAATTAGTTAAAGATACACAGTTTTTTGTAGTGTTTCATTCATAAAAGTATTGTTGTTATTATTCTGGATTTTATGAATTGAGGTATTTGATACTTACATTTTGGCATGCATATTTGATCATTTTAAATTGTCGGTTTAATACGATATGATCGGAATATTTAGTTCTTTTTTTGTATTGTTCCTAAGACAATAATTTAGTTTGAATACATATAATAAATAAAAGATTATATGCTTTAACTATGATGGTTATGACACATAATTGTACATTTATCATATAAAATATGTATGTACAACGTGTATTGTATGAATGTAACTAAAAAAATTGCTAAATTTGTTTCAGGTTAAACAAATGAGCATGAAAAGGCGTAAATGAGTAATAACGTATTTAATTATCTATTTGTAATTAAAAAATAAAGTCATATTAATATCGATGTATTGTTAAATGGATAATGTTTTTCCGTGTCCACTCGATATATACCCGTCCTGTAAACAAACAAATTATAAGTATAATAAAATTTGTAAAGTTAAATTATGAATTGACAATACACACTATTATAATGGTAAGTGTACGATAGATTTATTTACACTAGTCGCCCGTCGCAGTGGTCGAAATTTGACCTTATAAAATTCAAATGAAACCTAAACTTGAAATTTACTGAGATTATATTTTTATTACTGTTACTATGGATTGAAACCAAAATTGTCTACACCTTGTCTATTTCTGGGTAAGGTTTAAAAATATACTAATAAAATTAAAGATAAACAATATTAATCTATTCTCATTTTTACTACATACTTCAAATATAAACAAAAGAGCATATATGCATGTGTGCCAAAAATATTAGCATTCTACACTCCTTCTCTATGTAAAGTATAAGTGTGCCAAATTTCATCCTCCTCCGTCTGCGCAATTTTCGTAAAAAGATATGGATTATTGTCATTTCATATTAATATATAGATTATTGTCATTTGATATTTACATTTTAGCAGTAAATATTATTCAATTTCAAACAGAGATACATACGAAGGTTGTCACACTGCGGTTATTTTAATATATTCCTTACGTTGTGTTTTAACCATATTAAGTTAAAATATTTTATGAAACTAGACCTAATGACGACAGTAGAATACATCGAGACTGCTGCGGTACCATGACCTTATCTGCCTTTATAATAGTAGTGCTAAACACTCTTGTGTCCTGTGTTAATGAGAGTAGGACAGATATACTTACACAAGCCGATACAAATTAGTCCTAACGGGTAGGAACGCATGTATGGATCTGTGGCTGACCTTAGAGGGGTTTCTAATCTTGGAGTTGATTACTCCACAAGCACCAGTGACCGTGAGAAAGACAGTCGGTGAGCTCGTTTGCTTAATTTTCAAAAATAAAAAAAAATCTATTTTATGTTTACAAAACACTTACATAACAACCTTAATTGGCTAAGCTAAATATTTTAAGGTAGATTTAGAAAGTGGGTCGTAGAAAAGATCAAATGTGTATATATGTCCGAATATATACAAGGTGCAAAAGTTAATACCTACTTTGAGTAAGTCGACGAAAGAAACTTCTATACGAAACAGCTGTATTTAAAAAATGTTGTATCAACGACAAGGTAATTATATACAAATAATTCACTTTGTGCAACCGCCCTCCATTTTGCTGTTTTTAATAATTATTGCCGTGTTACCCCGTGTTTACTTAAAATATTTGAAACTTGCAGAAGAATTGTACGGTTCGCGCCCCCAAGATCAAACCTGTCGGAATTTATTAACTTTTTGCGGTTTCCAGTTCATAAAAAGTACTGTCGGTTACATCTTTAATTTATTCCGAAAGAATGAAGTATGATCAACATAAAAACAGTTTATTGACGTCACTGTGTTACGCCATTTTATTGTTACTAGTTTGACATTGGAAATATTTATTTTATTTTATTTATTTATTATAATACTGACAACTAACATCAGGGTTTCACCTAATTCGTTAGTGTAGATATAAAATTTAACATTACACATTAGTATTATATATATATAATCATTAGGCGTAACAACTATGAATATTTAAAAAAAAACGTACTCAAAATAATGCAGCTATTATAGTTATTACTGCATAAAAATTATCATAAGGCAATTATATTTCTTAAAAATGTTTGGTCTAATAAGCTTTTTGTTAATACCGTGGCAGGTAGTTAGCTAAAATTACCAGTAATTGTAATTGTTTCACATTTGTTTTGTTTATGTATATGTTAATATATAGCTAATTACACACACCGGAAAATTTAGAGCAATACTAATAAAAGTAATTTCATCATAAGTGGATCGCGGATTGCGGATTTGCGGATTGCGGATTGCGTGGTTTTGCGGATCATCATAATTACCTTTGCGGAGTTTACTTTGGACTTCATACAAAATAAGTGATTTACCAGCAACTTCTGTAGCCAGAGCTGTTACTTTGGTTTAGGAAGCTCATTCTTACCGTACAGTGCGTTTAGCATTAGTTATATTGGTGTCTGTGATCCACCGTGATGTTCAACGATACAGACAGACAGGTTTGTAAGTGCGGAGGCGAGGACAAGGCATAAACCGGGCAACCAGCGCCTTATATGACCGTTTTACATGTATTCAAAACTTGAGAAATCGATATTAAACTGCCGTTCAAACTCATAATGTCCTAGATGACCGTAACATCCATGTTAGTGAACATACAGTGAGAATAAGGTTTAATGAAGTTGGGCTTAAGTACGTGCTCGCTAAAGCGCCAAAGCTTGATGTAAGTCATTGTGTAGCCCGATTAGCTTTTTCTCACCGACACCGTTGTTGGGTAGATGTGTGGAAGCGAGTTTTATTTAGTGGATGGGAGCGCTACAATCCAACAAACTTTACCCAAACAGTCACTTACGGTGGAGGGCCTATTATGGTATAGGGTGGCATTTGTTCGGGAGCACGCACAGAGTTCGTTATAATTGAAAATGGATGTTTAACAGCACAAAGTTATAAAACAGATATCTTGGGGTAACCCATCTGATGCCTTTTGCACTGTATATTGGCGACATTTTTTTTTAATACAAGATAACGCTTGGCCCTATACAGCTCGAATAGTCCGCGATTATTTAAATGAAGTTGGCATTGCTTATATCAATTGGCCAGCTCGATAAGCGGATATGAATCCGAAAGAGCACATTTTGGACCTCCTAGTTAGAAGGGTAGATCAACGAAATCTAACCCCTAAGAACATTGAAAAGTTAACGTACCCTTGCTTCGATATGTTACTGTTGCCCATAGGGAACTCGTCACCAGTGCAACCGCGAGCGACTCCCTGGGTCGAATTACATTCATTTCCATTCAAGTGGTTGAATCTGACCGTGGCCGCCATGTATTCGTAGGAGCGACTGTGTGAGCACATGTTGAGCCAGCAGCCGGGCATGCTGGACCCTCCGTTCGGATAGAAGTCGGTATCGCCACAGGCTTTATTTATACCGTACAGTGCAGTGTTTGTATGTATTACTTCTACGTACTGTGCATCTGTTTGGACTATTCGATTTTTGTCTTTGCTCCATAGAGGTCCAGCAGGGTCCAAAGCTGCAACATATGGGGAAAATTGTTAGAACAACACCGATTAATAATACAAAGGCTTTTCGTAGTCACGACCTCACGTTAATATTATTATGTTTTGTGAAGATACGGATGTAAGATATCCAACTACTCGAACTGACAACATGCGGGTTTCCATGGTGCATTGTATAGTGACCATTAAGTGATCTTCTCAGTATGCGTTGAATTCAGAATACAGTGATCTTCACTTCGTTACTGTTAAGGTTCCTGGGCACAAACCTACCGCCTCTTCACAAATTGACTCCACCAATTTGTTCCAAATTAGGTTAGAATTGGAGATCAGATCAGCGCTCAACTTGACTCTTGAATATTATTTTAATAACTAGTTCGCTAGCTTACTGTTTATGGTAGACATTAAACGCATTAGAAAGAGAAAAAATACACCCCACTTACCCGTGATTCTCTTAACACGTGACTGGGTTTTTCTGCCTGCGTTTCCAACTAAATGCGCGCCAAGGCTGAAACCAACTAGATGTACTCTCTCATAGGAGCCACCGAACTGTATCAACCAGCTTATAAACCGGCCCAACGCAGAACCGACTGCAGCAACTCCAGTTTTCGCGGTCAAATAGTTCCGTCTGGCCAGCTTGCTCCAGTCTAGAACTATTACGTTCACGTCGTTGTCCTCTAAAAATGCTGTAAAAATTATTAGACATAATATAAAATGTTTACAGGTTAGTGATACTGATGCGTGACACAATACTATGTAAGTAAAGTGAAAGTGAGGACCAGAAAATGTTGAAATACCGTGTTACCTTATCTTGATGAAGAGATATTCGGCATTGATGATATTTATGTTTCTAATTTTGAACTGATTATTGCTCTTTATAAAAGTATCTTGGGGAAAAGACCTTCATTACTCGCATATGTACTACACGTCCCATTGAAAAGTATGTCTGTGCCAAAATGTTATACAAAATTTTTTCAGACTAGATGGTATAAGAAAATATATTTTTCTTATTGATCCCCTCATTTATGCTATACCAATTCAATTGTATGTTTTTATTATAAACAAAGATAAAATATTCTTCTTACCGTCTGTTAATATCCGATTTAAATGATTTCTGCCATGACCATACCATCCATGGACGAGGAATATAATTTCTTTTCTTCCGTCGAAGTTAGATTTAATAACACTGTCTGTTTCGTTAGTAACAAGAATTTGAGCCTCTGTAGGATTCTCTCTGCAAATAAAGTTAAAAAAAATGTAATCCATGATTTCAAACAATAAACAGTTGGAAGGAAGTGTTTTACGTTGTGTGTCTTGCAAATGGGAAATACTAGATTTCGAGTTACAAGTACACTTTGATTTTATTTTTATATGTGAAAGAAACTTTTATATGTGGAATACTGAACTGAATCATGCGTGCCAAACATATAAATATATGTACATATTAGTCTTCATATATAACTGGCTGTATATTCAAACTCAGAACGGTAATCTAAATTCATTATTTAAATGTTTAATTGGCTAGGGGTCGAACTCAGAGTTCGAACCACTATGCATCCGAGCAATATTATGAGATCTCCGTCACTATATCATCTACGTTATTGAATAGAATATATAAGTAGATGTTATGTAAATAACGTTTTACCTCGTGAACAACCAATAGCCGTTGTTAGCGGCATTTCTCGCGTAGTTCTCAATAAAGACATCGTCTACCTTTTCCCACGTATCGATGAGATGCAGGATGTGGTCGCCGTCGCCAGGAAAATATAAGAATCTGTTTCCATTTCTATACCCCTCGTGTATTTCTATGCTGTTCACCATTTTCCCAGCAATGGATACTAAAAATATAATATAATAGAGGCCTTGGTCAAAGTGAGTCAAAGTAGTCAAACTAGCCACATTTATTAAAACTGAAATAATTAAAATTCGTTAAGTAGCATGTGTATGGTAAGTGATTTTTAAATGATTTATAAATAGTTCTTTCGAATTCGAAGAGATTGAATAATCGAAGTAATTTTTGAATTTTTATATATTACGCGACTTTATAAAGTACAAACATTTATACAAGCTTTTTTTATACTTAACTAACTTGCAGTTTATATTATTACATTATTCGGATCAAATTTTGTAACTGAATTTTAAATTAGATAACTACAATCGACTGAGTTAAAACTTTACATACGCGGTTGAATTGAACGACAATGCACGATTAGCTTAGTGGCGTCATTCTAAATGCATAAAAAATAATTGGTTCATTGTGACAACCACCAATTGTGGCAATGAACTAATTATTTTTTATGCACCCTCATGACAATATTAAATGAAAGGGTTTTCTCAGAACAACTCGAAAAATAAATGGCGTTACTAAAAGCTTGTTTTTAAAAACGCATCTTTCACCTCAGGTAGGCCAATCACATCTGGGGTTGATTACAGATAACCATGGGCGGCAATGGCCACTCAGCATCAGCTGGACTCCACATTGTTGCTTCTACAAAAATAAAAATTAGTCAAATGCAGTGAGTTTATCTTTTATAAATATTAATTTATCATTAATACAACTATCACGTAATAACGTGTGACGATACGGAATCTTTTATAAATATCAAATTGATTTCGGTATTTTTCTATGATAATATCTTATCTTGATTATCAGTTAATACCAGATAGATGGAACAGATATATCTAAATATAATATTTTTTTATAAATAAGAAAAGAAAATGCAATTTTTTTTTTTGAAGACTTATTACCTTATTTTCTACAATTAACATTCCAAATTAATAAAAGGGCGCTATTATACTTAAGTTAAAAATGTTTGATGTTTGTTTATGAATATTTTTTTTTATCGCATTTGTTAATATTTAATTTTAATCAAAAATAGATTATTAATTTTGTCCACCATTTATATATTCTGTTTACGACATAACTAATACTGATATCTGAGGAAATCTGAAAATATTGTGATCAAGTATTTTATATTTTATCTACCAAAATCTGAAAATATTGTGTTCAAGTATTTTAGATTTTATCTACCAGATACTGCTAATAAAATCGAATGTCACAAGATAAGTATCTATCGACCTTCTAGAATAACAGTTATAATTAATAATTCGATACAAAATGAAAATGTTATTTATATTTAGATATAATTAATCAAATCAATCAAATAATAATGCAAATTCCAACGTGAAATAGGTGGTTCAGAAATTATAATCTGTTATGTACTCAGGTCGTATACCTTATTTATATTAATTTCAATATGTAGAAGGTGACTGAGTAACAAAAAGTGACCCAGTGAACCCCTATAAAATTTAACGCGTGTGTAATAAATATACAGTTATTTTACGCTGTTAGCATTAGGTTTACGTTGATTGTCTGTATCGAAGGTCAAATAGATGCTCCCAAAAATCCACCCCGAACAGTGTAATTCGGTATTTAGGTTTCTACCTTTCCCGGAATTAAATTAATTTAGTTTTGGTTTTGGCTTCAAAGAGATTAAAAACACAGGGCTATAGAGCGAGCATTGTGAATATTTTCGTACAAGAACTTTCACTTCACTTCGCATTGATACCATATCGGATCGATTGATGTTTATATTATTACATCATATTTCAGAAAAACTTAGTATTAATTAGTGATAAATCATGGATGACACTTTTCCACCCCATGTCCGGTCTATTGCTATATAGTTGAATGTCTTTGTTTGGTTTATACATAGGTAATACCCCGCCACGCGGTTTGTTACGTCTCGACGTCATTGTAGACTACTGTATGCATCAGATGACTAATGATATCACTGCGATGAACGCTATACAGGCCGATAACATGCCTACTATAGAAATATATTAAGACACGTGTGTCAGTGTTGGAGAATATACATCAAAAATCATAATTAATTCATTAGGACTTAATTATCAAGCTCCAATTGTGTATTGCTCTAGAGAATTAAAGTTTTTGATTTTCGTTGACTTGGCATTTAAACAAGAACCATGGAAACGCTACTATCAAAAATTGCAGCAATCATTTGAATAAAACACAATTTCCAACGTCAATATGTGCTAATATACTTTCAATAATATTTTGTTAGGAAATAATACAACATACCTGCTATAAACACGAATATTTTTAACTGGCACATAATTTCACATAACTTGTAAACGTTGCTATTAACTAGTAGATTAACTATGCCCACTATCATTGTTTTATAGTTTAACTACCTACATGCATAACTGCATGATTATCTTAATTGTTCTGATAAGGAATCGATGATACTCCATGAAATATCAGGTCACTCTTATCGAATTTATTTAATTTTCTAATGGGCGTATAGTTGATAAATATTACTAAGGAGTACGAGCAGGTACTCAATTAGACGTTTTGTGGTTTTATGACCATAAAAATTAAAACAACGTTCAATTCCCTTAAAATTTAATCGACTGCGAAATAATGATATTGTTATTATAATAATATGTATATTTTTTGTTTGTCCCTTTTTTACTTTAAAAAAGATATCAGATGAGTATGTTGGTCGATTAACGTGAAATGGTCGTTTAAATACCTAATTTATATACAGCAATGAAATTGTCGTCTTTAACCCATTACCGTCACTCTGCGGAAAGACTCTTCTTAAAGTTAAAGGGCCTTAGCCCATAATCAACCGAGCTGGCCAAGTGCAAATTCGTAGACTACTCCCATGCTGAAAAATCGTACCTGAATTTAAGCACAGCTGCATTATTATCCTTGAGGACTATGTTGGAATACTTCAAACCAGCACATCATAGCGGTACAGTGCTGCTATAAGCGCTATTTTCTAGCCTGAGGCAGTTCTTGCTCTTCGATGGAAGGGTGTGGATTTTGCTTAAGTTACTTAAGGCTACTATTTTAGTTCCCAGGCAACGCATCAGGTAGAACTCCCGTTCTATATTGGAGTTACTTACATATGTCCGTGGATGGTAGTGACCACTTAAAATCAGGTGGACTGCACGGTTGTTTGTTACTTCAAACGTATAAAAAGAGACAATTAAAGTGAGCAGAGATATTATCACATTCATAATGTTTCTTGTAATATGCTACATTTCAGACATTGGTTATAAAACTGTAACCGTATATTTTCCAACGTTCTCCATACTTAAAATCATCGTTTCACAATTTTTGCCTACTCAGAATTGTCCAATTTCGATCCTTCGTACGAAAAATTGGTGAGATTGTTTATTAATAATGGATGTTGATTGCCTAGTGATGAAAGTGTAACAGGGTTATATTCGTATTTATAGGCCAGTTTCCATTTAAAACATTAAAACACATAGCCAATGGGTAAATAAGGATTTGCAAAAATTGGATGGTTACTGAAACAACATAAATTTGGTAAAGATATTGTATTTATTCCTTTAATTCAGAAAGGCCATGAGTCTTCTGTTCGTAGCGCGTAAATGCCACTTCTGGAACAAAAATACATATTTGTAAAATTTGAACACAATACAAAGGGTAAACGAACTCTTTGACAGGTATTTTGGTCATAAATATTATATTGATTTATAACATTAATTACAAGGATTCATTATATAATCAACAAAATAATGCATAGGTATAATAAACAAGTCATAATAATCGTACCACATGACAGATAACCTGATAAACAATAATAACTATATAAAAAAAACCGGCCAAGTGCGAGTCGGACTTGTAGGAGAAGGGTTCCGTAGCATTATCATTAAACAATAAATAAATATGAATAGTGTTCCAACTAATAAAATTAGTTCGTTTTTCATAGTGTTTGTATGAATTACAAAGTTATTTTATTCGGTTTTTGAAAAAGTATATCTCAAAAACTGACAACTGTATCTTGTTCG
>DWRA01005158.1:0-10147 GCA_018250295.1 Spathilepia clonius
CATATGTATGGATTGGTTCTTGTTTGCATATGTAGGTCCATATATTCGTACTCGTGTCTATTCGCGAGAATCTGTGATTTAATCAAACGGTGTTACGTGAGTTTAACAAAACAATGACGTCCATATTTTTATGTTATTAGTTCAATGATTGTTTATATTAAGATACAAATACAATTCATTTCCGCGACAATGTTCTAACATAATAACAGTCTCTAGACTGCCAGTATAGTACATCTAATTTTATTTCCTTTATTACTACTTCAAACTTTTTAATTTAATAGTTTATTTCAAAATGATACAAAAAATAATATAATACATTGCAAAAAAATAATATATATTTAAGGGATCATTCTGGCCACACATTTAAATGTTCCATTACGCTATAATAAAAAAAAACAAGCTGGAATCGGGCGGAAAAAGCAAACGGCAGGAGAGTTAAACAACTTGCAACTTATCAAAAGTTACTGAATAAGTCCTTGATTGAAGTTCCCCAACAATAAAATTGTAGGAAGGCAAATTAATTTGTGTTTTGTTTCAGATTTAAAAGTGGCATTACTTTTGAGCATATTTGGAGCTGCAACTCCGGGTATCCAAATACGTAGAACGAATGATACTGCTCCGGTTTTAAGGGCGTGTTCACTAGCAGAATACGCATCTTCGGCCTACTGTTCACTGAGGGATCAACACTTGTTGTGCAATAGAGGAATAGCTGGCAATTGGCTTGATGGAGTGAAGTAAGATGTTTTACATGTAGAAGTAGGAAACGGGCGCGTAGTCTCCTTTTCTACCGACTTCGAAAAAGGATGATGCTTCGGTTACGTACGGCTATATCTACCTATTTTGTATGTTCCTGAAATAGTCTCATTTTATAGAAATCAGAATGTTTTCAACGGTTTTCGTGGAAGACAGGACAAAATATGACTTCTTAAAATCTGAAATAACTCGAGTATTTCTGTAAGGACTGATATATTTTTTTTATTTTCATATACTTAGGCCGCCCGTTGGCTACTATCGTTTGAGCTACTGGTAGCGTTAATGCGTGTATTACGAGTATTACTACTAAATTGTACTACTAGTATTACTACTAAATAATTTAATATCCAAAACATTGGATAGTTTGAATTTATACCGGGCGTAGATAATAAATTGATGGTGTTAAGATGACATAACTATAGCTATAATTGTATAATTATATACATGGTGATACATACATAGAAGTATTGTCAATAATTATGAGTGAACCCATATTACTGAGCTATGAACGCTTCGAAAGTTGTCGCTAAGCGTGTTAAAAATGTTCTCGTACATTCAAGTCAATTTCTTTAGAAATATTTAGGTTGCTCGTGCCTTTGAAGTTGAAATATGTTTAAATATTTCCAATTTTTTGTTCAGTCGTTCCACATATGGTCTCAGTGCTATTGAAAACTATACGAGGACCTATATTTAAGGTACCTACAAGTAAAATTTAATAGAATGTATTTTCTTAAATATCTAATATTAGAGTTATTCCTAAAATAACAGTTCAAACATTTAGTTTTAAATAGACATCAAATATTTGAAGGTATTAGTAATGTTATTTTAATGAAATGTAAAGGAATAAATTGTCATATAAGTAGTAGCTTTATGATTAGAAAACGGGATTTATTATTTCGTTATATTTAAAATTGCGAAACCTGATGTTAAATGCTCAACTCGGTTATAACTCATAACAAGGATATCATCATCACATCATTCTGAGACTTGTCCAAAAATGGAATAGATTTTTTGATGTTGATGATGATAGTGACATACGTAATGTCATTAATCTGTTTAATATTAGGCCTAAATTAAGACCAATTGCCAATTTTTAAACTTTTGAAGCTACGTGTGAAAACTAAATTGGAATGTACCGTCTACACAGTACAGAACAATGTCATTACTATTAAAATCTTGCGAGTAAAAATGGATTTAATACTTACTTTGTATACGGTAAATCTCTCCTTTCATGATCAGCGAGGGAATTAAGTTTCTTGATCTAAGATTAGGTATAATACTTTAAGATGTTTAATATTGTAAGTTATATTAAGTATTATACTTTTGATCCATGTTTTAGGCACGATGTGACGCATTTGAGTGTAATGGAATGGCCGGGGGATTGCCTCGACGTGGGACGACTTCAAAAATATTTTCCAGAACTAAGGAAATTGGATATCGTAAACTGTACTGATATTACTAATTTCAAAGGACATTTTGATGAAACGAGTAAAATTCAGGTAAATACACTATTACGTTAAGTTTTAAAATTAGAGCGATTTTTAGAGCGCTGGACTAAGATTACGGATCTTAGTAACAACTAAATAGACTGCCGCCCGTGGACATACCTGGCAAACTCCATATAGAACTTGTTGTTGTTTTGCCGGAAGCTGATCACAAATGTCTTGTAATTCCTGTGGGCTAAGATGATTCGTACCCTTCCGTACCCTTCTGCACCCTTTAAAAAAAATGCAGAACTGTTTCTCACTAGAAAAGGGTATAGCATTGGGACCACCCAGCTCGAACAGCACTGACTATACCACCTTTAAAACACCTTTGTAGTATATTCTAGTATATCAAAAACATTTATTTATTTGTCTTCACTAAAACAAATTTAATATCGTTAGATTTTATATAACCGTCTAGCGTAGCGTAGTACCTAAATTAATTTAAAGCCTAGTAAATGTAGGCTGCTAAGTGATGTGGTTTTGTAACTGTACTATGAAAGTTTGCGAGTAAATTTGTGCGATATTAGTTATTGTATAGCATATGAACCCTATAAAGTGTTCACACGGGACTTAAGAAATTATGTAATTTATTTGGAGCGATTAAAATAAAGAAGCAGAAGACGGCTTATTTACTGCTTTGTTGGGGATACCTAATAATCCTTTAGACTTCATTTACAATTTTGATTCGGCCTTGTTCGAAATTAGTTTCCTTATTAGATGTTTATATACTACTTTCTTCAGAAAGAGTTATTAAGCCATGTCTAAACACATTTTCTTTGTATCGTACCCCCACCCCCACACAAAAGAGATGATATAAGTTTACTACCTATATGTATCTTTGTGTAAATTTATGGTATCATAGCTTCTAAACGGATGAACCGATTTTGATTTCATTTATTTGATTTCGAAGATCTGTCGTTCACAATTGTTCTCCTTTTATTAGGATTCGGATCTCTTTTTAATTCCCGATGGAAACAGAGGGGTGTTATAAGTTTAGAGTGTGTATCTGTGTATCTGTCTGTGGCATTGTAGCTCCCAAACGGGTGGACCCATTTGAATGCGGTTTTTTAATTTGAAAGCGTGTCTAATCGACAGTGTTCCTAGATTTGACTGAAGTAAACTTGACTAGGCGTTTGAAGGGTATCAGCTTTTTTCTAAGTCAATCTGGAAACGGTTTTTGAATAAAATGCTTCCTATTAAAGAATCGAAGTGAAATGGCATATATATACCAAATTTAATAAGACTGTCATAGTATGGTACCCTTGACTTGATGTTACAACCAGGATTGTCTGCAATGTACATAAGTCTTCAACAACTTATAGCAGACATGGTTTGTTTAGTGTTGTCGAATCAGTGTCAACAGGTATACAGTATATACACACGGTAATCTTGAATAAAGCCTGATGATGGAGCAATTTCGATGTACCTAACTCTTTGATAGCTTACAGCAGACATGTCTTGTTTAGTCTTATCGAATCAGTGTCAACAGGTATACAGTACATACACACGGTAACCTTGACTAAAGCCTGATGATAAAGTAGTTTTACAGAGTAACTAACTCTTAGATCTTACTTACACTAAAGACCCACTTAAAATGTAAAAAAATATATTTTCATATTGGAGCACAAAATTTTAAAATTATTGTTTTTTACTTTTTAAATTGATCTTTTATCTGTCGGAGGGTGTTTAAATTTTTAATTTATTTTTTATTGGATGGTAAATTTAAGTTTCTTATTTTGCTTATCAGTGCTTCCGTGCGTCAGTAATAAGTTGGCTGGTTTTGTCAAGTCCATCTGATGCGACGTTATTACAAGTTGGCAGAACTTTTTGTGGTTCAACTGTGTAGGTGTACAAAAGCTAATCGTAAAAGATTTCATCCACATTATCGCATTTTTAACCGACTTCCTTCTACGAAGGAAGAGGTTATTCTGATTTATGTACGAAGGTTAAAATACTATCAAACTATATATTATCCTCAAATTATCTCATATATATATCTCTCAAATTATATCTCATATAATTTGTTGTGAGGTGAATACTATGAATAACTTTTTTCTTGTGTTGAATTTTTTTTCGTATTAGACATTTTGATTCGGCAAATATATATTTCTTTAACTATCGAGTTAAGAAATAAACATTATAAATTATAATTAGGAATAAACAGAAAGGTAGGAAGACACCATTTTTTAAGTCTTTTAAACTTCCACAAAATAATTAGGATTCCATTTCTTTACAAGGTTGCTTATTCATACATTTATTTACACGTCAAAAGCATATCTATTCCTTTTATTCTCTAATCATTTTTTTATCTTTATATTCTTAGTTTTGCACCTTTGATTGATTTGTTGTTATGTGCTGTCTGATTGATTTTGATCAGATTTTCATTGAATTTCATTCCTTGTAAAGTTACAGGTAATAAAGAGGTTACTTAACAACCCGCTTCCACTTCCAATGTAATATAAAATTTTAAATAATTTTAATACGAATCGTCCTCAACTCGTTTCTCAACATAATATTCTTCATATTATGTTCTCGAGGGCGTAATGGGACAAAGTCGACACATGACAACATCACACACACATCACAAGGCTTTTAAAATCTGTAGCTAAATTCGACTTGAGGAAATTATGTTTCATGTTTCATTTAAACATCCGGGGCACTTAATTAAATAATTACATTGTGTCATGATACTCAGAGGCGTTTTAATGTAGGTATCGCGCATAGTTGCCGTTTTAATGTTTAGATTTTGAATTACGCCTACTTCTGTTGTATAAAATGTACTATCTGCTTAATTAACATAAACGACAATATTATAATTCTAAGTGCCTTAAGGAAAGCGATTGTTGTTAGATATATTAAAAAATATTACGTTTCGTCTTTTAATTCTGGACTGTAAAGGAAATCATTTCTATTTTCTGGAGAATTCTTATAATTCAGGATCATCCTCGTGGGTTCTTAATATTCAATTTGACTCAATTTACGAAAACGCTTCCATAGCTTTATTTATTTTTATCAATAGATTATCCAGGTATCCTCTTCATTTTCAATTAAGTAAATCACTTAACATAAAATTCAAATATACGTATGTCTCAGTCTCAAGAGGGCAAAACGATCATCATTGTTGTACAGTCGGTGTGAGTGTCGTATTTAACTTTGCTGATTATATAATATTATATTTGTAATTGACAAGATGATGGAACTCTTTGTGGTTCGTCTCTGGCGGCACCATTTCTACTTAATGTTAACAGTGTTAAGCGCGGTTGTATTTTGGCTTGAATTGTGTGGTAAGGGAGACATACTTAGCCCGGGCGTACCAAATTATTCTTCTAGGGTAGTATAGCATCTGTGGTCGATCTCAGGTAGGACTCTAATCTTATCAGGGGTTAATTATAGACGTCTACAGGCAGCAGGGGCCATTTACCATCAGATGAACTGTGAGATCCTTTTGCTATTTCTATAAAACAAAAACACTAGGTCCAACACAATCTTAACTAAAGAAAATGTTAAATATCTTTAAAGAGTACGTTTAGTAGGAGTTAGGTGCGAAAACTCGTAAACTGTAACGTTATAGCATTGCTCGTGTTAATCCATTATTGTCTGCTGGGCACGAGTTTTTTCTTGTAGTAAGAAGGATTTAGGTCAATTCCACCGCTTAAGTGCAAATTGGTAGACTTCATACGCTTTTATAGACTTTTAAAGAACTCTCAGGTGTGCAGGTTCCCTCGCGATATTTCCCTTCACCGTTAAAGCAAGTAATTTATTTGTAAAACACATAAAATTTTTAAAAATTTAAAAGTGCGTGCGTGTTGTTATATCATTTCTATGGCACACTTTTTCTAATTTTAGATTATCTGGTTCATGTAATTGCCGATACGCTTATTCCGTTCTAGATAAAGTTAAAATAGATATGTTATTATAAAACTTGCTTTTATATATTATCTTCTTTACATAATGAATACCTAACTAGTATAGTTGTTAGGTAATCGTCGGTAAACTTTCGGTGACCTTCGCCCTTTATAAACATTCCATAATAGTGTAAGTAGTCATAGTTAATCATACTTATCCTTAAAATATATATGTATTTTCTGTTTAAGAAAAAAATGTGCCATTGTTTTTTATTATAAAAGTTGCAAAGTAACGGTGTCAACCACGTTAAGTAAAATTTATAGCCTTTGGATTTTTGAAGGTAGAAAACCCTTTTGGGTTCGATCCGGATGTTTCAACGTCACTCCCATCCGGAGGTGCCACTTATCATCCGGAGGATCGCAAGCTGCTTCCATATAAAAAAGATATAGATACGAAATCTTATCTATATCTTATTTGCTATTTAGATTCTAAAACACTTGTATCGTCTTTTATATGTTACAACTACATGTATACCTAGATATTGTGTGTAGATTTATCTACATCTGCCTTATCATATCCTGGAAGTGAAAAAATAGCAAAGGGAATACCGAAACGGAAATGACTATAGCAGCAGATAAGATATGTCTGATGTTACGGAAATAGTGGCATGCGTACTATTTGCATCATCATTCCATATATAGAAGCGCACGGGTTGGTTTAAAATGAAATGATAAGTGTGGGTAAATGGCCAAAAACTTTGACGTCCCATTCCTGTCCCAATGTTGGGCAATAGTCTTTTCTCAGATAGGAGTTTTGGCCGTAGTGTAGTTGAACACCGACCAAGTGCAGATTGGTACACTTCGCACGTCAGATCCACAGGTGCGTTACCATTTTTAAGCGTTCAGATGATGATCTCGTAATTCTGACTCGCTTCGGAATTTACATACACTTTTCTGCATCACGCTATACATAGGTGTGGCGACGGAACCTCTTCCGTCGAGCCATAGCAGTCCTACTGCTGGATGCTTTATTTTGCTTTATGCGTAATTTTATGATATACATTTTCATTTGCAGAAAATATCAGTTCATGGTCTGACATCGTTATGGGAGATTCCGCCAGATGTCATAAGACGAATGGTTGAGTTAAGAATATTGGATCTCCGAGGGAATGTTTTAAGACACTTGAAACATAGCACTTTGACAGGGCCTGTACGACTTGAAATAGTCTACTTGAGTGGTAAGTAGGTACTCAAACTGTTAAGTACCCTTTTGTAGAGTTTCACTTAGTATAATGATTATATAGTTTCAATACGATCATTGTAGAACGTTTATTAGCATGACATCACTAAAAACGGTTTAATATTTTTTACAGTACAGTAGTACAGATTAATCTCGGAAACTATAGAATCGATTTATATATCACTTTCACTGAAAGTTTTAGAACATTAGGTATTTCTTTATCACCAAATGTTTAGGGTGCGTATGTCAAAATAGGAGTTGTAAGCAAAATAGTATGCTTTCCAAGAAAGTAATAGGTAAAGTGAATCGTATGATTTTAGAAAGAAAGAGAAATTTTGGAAGATTTTGTCGTAATGAACATTATTTTTTATTGATTTTTAAATCTTTGTGACAGTTCAAAGCGTATACGATATAAAAAATCTTGCGGGCTTTCTTGCTTGTAAGAGTAGAAATTGTTTTTTTTTTAAGTATGACGTAGCAACCGAGGGGCAGTCCAACTGATAGTAAGTCCTACAAAAAGGAAATCGTGGTAACGACTATGAAAAAGATGTCTGAACCTGTTACATTTTAACCTACGAGGCATTTTCGCTTATCGTCAAAGTTTCATAGACCTATCGCTAACCTCTGCGCCTAGATACTTAGGTATTTAATATATTAATAGATAGGATTAGAATTCCAATTACCAGAACCCTTTCTTTGCCCCTCGAGCCTAACCGCCATCAAATATTGGTTAACGAGAAAACGTCTTTGGTGTCACCATAATTGATTCTGAAAATCCGCCGTGTTTACTAAATTGTCCAATGAGTTGTAAACTAAATTGTCCAATGAGGTTTTGTACAACAGAATATATTTTAAAATTACGAATCAAATTTTCATCAAAAATTACGATCAAATTTATTTTTTTTAATAATTGACTTAAATAAAAAAATACACAAGTTAGAAAAGGACGACAAAAACCGACTGATGAAAAAATATTATTGTCAAGAGATAATAAAATCTGAAATCATGTGTTCTGTAGAGTATTTAAATAGTTTTTCTGAGTGTGAGTATGCATTCTGCCTGAAGACAAGTGGCAACTGTCGCCTATGTGTTATCAATCCAAGGTAAGATTAGATTCCTAGCTGATGTCGATCGAAGATGCGTTGCTACCGCTGACTAAGTTGGAACGACTCGGACAAGTATTACCTTACCACGTCCTTCAAACCAGAATACAACAGCGCTTAACATTACTGTTATAAAGCAGAAAAATAGCGGCGGTGGTGCCCGTTAGGACGAAACTCAGAGTTCTAGCACTTTTGAATCATCTCACTTGGCGACGTTGTCCAACCGTCGCCAGGTTAGATTGAGACTTTAAATGACCTTAAATGTCTTCAGCGCAGTACTGCTTTTACAATCCGAGGCATATAAGATGTGTTGTGTATTTAAAATTAGGTTGCAATGCGTCTGAAGAATTAACATGAACATTTTTAACGAAAATCATTCCTTGAGTATTGGTACTTAGGTACGCAGGGAATGTCACAGAAGAGATTTAGTATATCCATTGCGATACTATATACGTAATTTAGTACATAGTATCTCGATGGGTTTATCAAAGGAATGCCTACAATAAACATTCCTTAGATAAACAGAATGTTTCACTCGGTTTACCCAAGATATCAAAGCAGTATCGAGTAATCAAGAGTTGTTATAACTTTTAACCTACATTCCATTGATATTCGTTCCTGAAAATGATCGTTATAAGTTCTTAAACAATTAACAATCAATGTCAAGAGTTTGAGCACTATATACTTCGTAAGATATATTTTTCGCAATATTTTTACCGGACCACAAGGGCAATGTTTATTGAGCGTATGTATGTCTTATTCCTTGGCACGCTCTACAGCCCAAATGGATTGACGGATTTGAACATTTTGTCGTTGGATTTATCTAAATTAATAGTTACGTAACCTTCCTTTTCATTTAATAATAATATACTCTTTATTTTTACATCAAATATTTAAGTCGAATTATAGGAGTTTATAATAAGTATGGGATACATAAAGGCGGTCTTATCGTTAAGAAGCGATTTCTTCCAGACAATCATTTAATTATTTTAAAGTCTGGTTCTTTTTGTTCTTGTAGGTTAAACCCTTTGTGGTATGGGGTCGGTGATACCACCGCCACCCCAATTCCTGACTAATAACAGCAGTGTTAAGAGCTGCTCTCTTCTGGTTTGGAGAGTGTGGTGAGGGAAAGACATTTATACATTTATAAGTGGGAAACATAGTCCTCAGAAGTAGGAACGTATATGTGTTCGACATTCATGGGCGGCAGTTGTCACATTTATCAGACGGCATCAGATGGATTATATGCACGTTTGCTACTTCATTAATATACAATAATAAACCATCTTAATGTCTTCGCGTCTGATTGAGGCCTACGTTGACCCAAGCTGGAGCTTACCTCAGCCAACAAATAAGTTTGGCAATACAGCGAAGTAATGCTGCCAGTGTCTTGGGTACACTCCACGGGTAGCGATCTGGCACATTTCTTTTATTTATATTAATTTATTATTAGTTAGTTATACATTTACTTAGTTTATAGTTACTTATATTATATTGTTAAAAATGTTATTTTTTTATTTGATGGAGGAGCAAACGAGCATACAGTCCATCTGATGGTAAGTGGCATCTGCCGCCCATGGACATCTGTAATCTACCCCAGATAAGACTAGATTCTTACCTGAGGTCGTCCACAGATGCGTTGCTACCCCTGAGGACTAAGTTGGAATGCCTTGATAAGTAAGTCTCCCTTACCACACCCTTCAAACCAGAAGACAGCAG
>DWRA01005159.1:0-10145 GCA_018250295.1 Spathilepia clonius
AATAATTTGAATTATTTTATCGAATTATGATTCTGTTATACATAAGTATAATAAATAATGTTATATAGTTATAATAAATAATGCGTAAGCATTATTTATTATTTATAAATAATGCGTAAGCATTATTTATTATTTAATTAAACTTCGTCTGTGACTCACAGATACAGAAACAAAAGTATCTAACACCACTGGAGGAACAGATAGATACCTACGTAATATTTAAACATCATTTAATAACTGCGGCAATCTTATGTTTAATTACTGTAAAATCGTAATTATCATTACGTGTACATTATAATGGTGTGCTTCAATTAATTATTCCCCACAAGACACCATATCTTAACACGGAACGCCTCGAGGCGTACGAGACGAAATAATTTGGGAACAGCTTGCAGAAGCTGTAGGTATAGCAAATTGTACCTTAATAACTCTCTATAGTTATATAAATTCTACAATTTTGACATAATTTTAAACGCTACATTTATGTAATGAGTAATCAATTTCTTTAAATGACACAAAATTTACAAACACATAAATTTGAAGACTTGTCTGTCCTAAAAAAAGCTAAAATTCGCATTTGCAGGTATAAAGCATCAACTCTTTAAATAAAATTATTTGTCTGTATTTTTAACTCATAACTTTCAAAATACATAAACCAATATGACGTAAATCGCTTTAACTTTAGTAATTCCCACACAAACGTACCAATACTTTTCAAAATTCACGATTACAACATTTTGATTACAAAGATGCAAAAATATATATATACGACAAAACTCATCCAAACAAAGCTTTAGTTACCCGGAGGTGAAGAGCTTTTACATTACAGCACCTTCAACAATCGGCCAAATTTCGCGGATTGGCGCAAACTTGGCAATCAGCTATTTGAAGTTAAATTATATAGCGAACAATTATAGGGCCGGAAACTGGAAGGGAACGGAGATAATTGAATCCTGGAAGAGATAAGTGAAAAGTTTATTTTGAAACCCGTTGAAAACGTGTTTCCAATAAAACTATTTTGTTTTAGCATGCTACACTATTCAGTTCGGTAATTGAAGTTTACGAAGTGAAAGTAAATCTATTTTCTTTCACATATAAGACAGAAGTAGGAAACGAGTATGCAGCCCATCTGATCGTAAATTGTCACTGAACCATGGATATCTGTGACCAACTCCATACAACAGGAGTTCAATGTAATGATCATAGGTGTGATGCTATTCCTGAGGACTAAGATGGTTATCGCATATTTACCTAAGTCAGCTGACATCTACACGCTTCCATCGTAATGCAAGACCTGATTAACGTCACGCTAGAACGAGGCGTTTAGCACATCTTTTAAATTATAACATAGTTGTGTAAATACTATCGTAAAACAGAAAGGGATGTCACTGTGTGTCAATAGTTAGAGGTCTACTTTGAAAAAAACAACTTTAAAACGACTTACAGAAACGATTGGGAAAATTATTTATATAGGACTGTCTCATATATTTAAAATCAATGGAGGAAAATTAAAGGTTTTTGGGAATTCTTTCCCTAAAGGGTAAGAAGTGCAAAAAATATTGAAAAACTAAGCGTCAAATTTGAAATTCCCATTTTATCTGCCTTGAGGAGGTTTTCATTTAAAATTCGATATGAAACTGTCGGCATTTCCAGTGCCTGTAACCCAAAATTCTCCCCAGCTGGTCGCAGATAGACGACCCCACCCCCGCGGGTTCAATCGCTTGATTAATACAAAGTTGTCCATTATTATAATTGAGGTATCTGAGTTTGTCGATTTATTTTAATTGATAATTCCGCCCCGGTTTTGTCTCCGATCGATTCCCCTAAGATTTGTTTAACTACCAGCGAATGAGTTTACTTAAGGTTTATTAATAATTGTAATATTTTCATTAAGTATTTTAAATGTATTCACGAAATTATAGAAGAATACTAGAAGAAACATTGTAAAGAAGAGTATAGGTATGAAAAAATCAGGATGGACTGAGAGGTTCTTAATGTTCTTAAGAAATCTACTAATCAGTAGGTACTTGTTCAATTCGATGGCCTCTAAGTTAAGTTCTGCGACTTGTATTCTCATAATTTTAAGCAGATCGGGTCCCATAGTGGTGTAATATTTAGTTAAAGATAAAGCCAATGACTGTATTTTCCTCTAAATGTGAATAAATAAATAAAAACAAACTAGTTTCTCGTCTATTCGCCTATAGTAAGGCAAGGGCTGTGTATCCATTTATACGACTAGCTTAAACTTCAGCGGTGCCACCAAATTGATGAGATGGACGTTTCGTGTTGTTTGCGTCAGGATTATGGAGTTGTTCAATTATGTGGAGTTCGGCTATTTGTTGTGGTTGGCCAAATTTATATTCGAAACAGGAAACTTGTTCGAACTGATTTCGAGTTGACACCTTAAGTAAATTATAGGCTTGAGGCCCTTAAAATTTCGTGGGCTAAGAAAATAGAAAATATTTGAGTATTTGTTAAAATTTTTTATCAAATTTCCGCCTTAAGATGCTTGGAATATTATGACATGCAACTGTTGCAAAAAACAAAAGAATGGACACTGGACGACGTTGTCAGATACAAATTGGCGACTTTTTCTTATTAAGAATGTCCTTAGGTAAAGGCGACAGCTTACCATTAAGTATTTAATAAGATTAATGACAATAATTAAGCAAATCGTACTATAAAAATATCACGTTTTCAATTTCAACTCGATTTAGATGGATGGATTAATGGTTTAAAAAAACCATTATCGGATTGGCATTTAAGTATCTTTTCATTTGCATTTAAATAGCTCAGTAAATTAAGCTGAAAACTTTTAATAGTGCATAAATATGTCTCAGTACTGGAACAAAGAAGACGGTATTTAATGAAGTAATATATTGAAGCTTCTTTCTATCAAAATAGGTAGCAAATTAAATTTCCAACCCAATCAAGAAACTTTGCTTAAACTTTAGCACCAACAATTTGCAACAATCTAGCAAAATTCTTCCGCCCAAATTCACTTTAGTCACTGTTTAGTCCAAAGTGAAATACTTGAGCTATCCCTTCCGAACTAAGTCCAAACTTGATCCAATCACGGGTTCCGAGCGATCGGTTCAAAAAACCTAATTACGACGAACCGACGAAGATAAATAAAGATAATGCGACGAAAGTATACCGCCAGTTAATTTCCCCGACGAAAGTTGGTCCCGGCAAATTGGAGAGAAGTTTCTCTCTTCATTTCCTGCTGATGTCGACGATCCGACGAAAACTCGGTCCACAGGGCTCGGCGGCTGAAAAGGATTCTCGCCCTTCGTTACGTACTTTTCTGGTGAACTTTCGGTCGAGTTTTGTATGTTATGTCATGCCTCAAGGTAGTTGCGGCTCATTTGCAAGACCTTTGAAGTTTCACCGAATGCTGTGTAAAGATTTTATTGTACCTCCAATCTTTTGTTCAATAGTGTTATAGGGTGACATTATTTTTGCAAATTTTAAATTAAAAAGAATATGAGCGGATACGTGTATAATCAGCTAAGTCAAGCAGCAACAAGCGCGGGTGGCAAAACCTTAAATGGTTGTCAATTTCAACTGTTTCATTATTACGGAGCGCAGTTCGATCCTGGTAGTTTTATGGTATAGCTAAAACATCTGGCAGTAGAGTTTTATCTCTATCACATGTGTTCTGTAATAGACAACAAATTGTCTTCAGGACCACCCATCCAAATTCCGACCATGCGTAACTCTGCTTAACTTTGTAAACACAAGCCGCCGGACTCTGCGCGTTTCACACAGGGTTATGCGCTACGATAAATAATAGCCAACATGTCAATTCAAGTGTTATTCAATTAACAAGACATTCGACGCCCAGTGCCCTTTTTAACATATCGATTTCTACATGCCACAGCCACTGTGCTATGAGCTCTGTAGCGTGAGGGAAACAATTGGGTGAGTTGGGGGGTTTCGGTATCAGGTGGCGGATAAGCTGCGGGCTTCCGATTTTTTATCGTTGTAATTAATACGCATTTCCATAATTATTGGACCTTAAAAATATGCTATTTTTGTTATTTTCCTCTGAAAATTGTTTGAAACATATTTTTATTTATTTTCTTCGATTCTTGTCCTCCTCTCCTAGTCTTGATATTACAGCAATAACTCTTTTTTTAAGCCAAGGTGCGAGTACACTTTTAGGAGCTGATGTGTTCTTGCTAAATCTATTACATAGCTGAACTATGTTTAGTGTGAATTTGGAGTATAACTCCAATTCGTTTTTTACAAACTAATTTTTTTAAGGATTTTGTGAATTTCAATTTATCACTATCACCAAAGAATTAAAGCAATTTATCACTGACCAGAAGGCATAATTGAAATCGATCATAAATGCATTATCCATTATATTTTCATGCTATTAATGCTATAATTCTGTGCTATTGCCAGCGAAATAAAACAAAATAATATGCAACCGGAAATTTCCCGAGCAGGTCTTGTGACCAGAAACATTTTTAATAATTACCTCTCATTTGATACTCTACATAGGGTCTTCACCACCACCCTACCCTCGTCAGGTTACCACGCATGGCTCGACGCGGATGAGCTCCAAGGGAGAGGTAATTAACGTCGTTATTATTCTAGGGGTATAAAGGTCCTAATGATCATAAGCTTATGCACCCTGCGATAAGGAAATGAGGTATGAAGAATGCGCTTCGAGATTTTATATGTACCCGCTATTATTATCTTAACCAATCGTAAAAAGTTAGGGTTATTTATATAAAATAAAGATTTTAATTAAATGAAGCTTCAATTTGATCATTGATGTACATAGACTGAAAACGGGAATAGTTATTGCTTTTTATTTCTGAAAAAATATTATTAATTAATTTTAAAGGACATAAAGTAAAAATAATTCAACTAAATGTATATTAAGTTAAATACATTATTAAATACATTGGATTAATATTACTAAGAAAAATGATGAAATATTTACCGGATTCCATAAAATTAAAATTCCATATAATACAGTTCAAACGGTATCAATTTGTGGAGGTACCGCCGTACACATATTTTACGTAAGCAGGATATACTATAATATATTTTACTCTCCGAGCAAACTAAAAAGTGTTAAAAAATTTCGAATCCACCGCAATGTAGATATTACGCAACGTATTACGTTAGGTATTACGCACGCAATGTAACGCAAAGCAACGTACGTCAATATAATGAGATGCACAGAGGGCCTAACGCCGATAAAATAAGCAACGCCAAACACAACGACGATACTATCGCTACTCGAACAAAATTATACTGTCAGCATAAATATTTTTTAAATTCTCAAAACTCCACTAGAATTTCCATTGCCGTGGGTGTCATGCATACTCAGAAAGACAACACAAACAACCAAACCCAGTACAAAACTCGAAATTCATAATTTAGATGTTTGGCTGACCAGGGATCGAACCCGGATCCCTCTGCGCGTCAGACCGGTATGATGACCATTCCGTCACGCAGTTCGTTAAATTTATACGGACGGTACAATATTTTATAATATGCGCCTGTAAGAGGTGGTAGAACCAATATGGTTCAATACCGGTTGTACCATCGCTATACCTTTTTATATGGGTACATATGAGACGATCATCTTTGTCCTTAAGAGTGGCAATGCATCTGTAATCGGCTTCAGGCAGAACCAGCGATTTGATGCCTTCACATTTAAATTGTAGGGGTTCTACAATGTTTAAGGTTTAGCCGCTTATTGAGGTATCACGCTTGAAAATGTCTGACTGTGTCTAAGTTCTTCATAGTGTTTTAAAGATGTGTAAAGTCCAATACACGGTAGATAAGTGTGTATTAGATTTGGTGAAATTTGGGCAAATTTTTCTCAACCTGGGAGGAGTCGTGTACAAGAATATAAAAAATAATAGGTATAAAAATATAGATAACAATGATTATTATTTCTTTTTTAATGGTTGAATTTGTTTTTCTTGTATTGTTAAAAACATTTATCAATCCCCATTGTCTTCGAGACAAACAATCTTGCGATACAACGCTCCTTAGAGAGAACTTCATTAACGAGCAGGTATCAAGAAAGCTGCCTCAGTTTTTCATTCCCTTCAGGGAGTACACAGGAACAACCCATTAAGGCTGCGAAGAAATTTGTCCTATAAGAATCCCATGGGTAATCATAGCCCGTTGCCATGGGAGGTTCGATTTAATAGCGTTAGACCAAACTGGATTTTAAAGAGGCCCAGTTATAATTTGTTATCATTACGTAGATTTTAAACAATTTTCTACCTTTTAAATTTTGTGTGCGATTTCTTTTTTACGAGCCTAAATTGGCTCGTAAAATATAAGCCGAGAGCTTACATTTATCATCAGAGCACCATATCGCATTCCGTTTTAAAGTATTAATTCGTACTATCCATAGTAAAATGAAACTGCATAATCCATTGTATTGTTCGGATTCAAATAAATGGAGTTTGGGTTATCATACTTATACAAAGAAATTAGTGATTTGCAGCAGAAATTGATGTATGATTAAATATTATTCTTTAAAAGATGGATTCGGCCAATATTAGTTATAAACTCTACCAACGCGCACTGTCTACCAACTTCCCCTTGGCCAGCGCGGAGGACTGTGACTTAACCCTCTCTTATGCTGAGAGGAAACCTGTATCCAACAGTAAGATAGTAATTAGTTGACGATTGGTTACAAAAGAACTTGTAATTAAAAATAAATTACACATTTCATTTCAGCGTAATGTACTTCGTCTTTTGTAACACATTATTCAGATTTAATTCGTTAACAATTTCTGCTTTATGAATTTTCAAGTGAAACATTCATTTGCTTTAAAATGTAAGCTGCATACAACATTAAAATTTTGGACTAATTAAGCTAATTTTGCAGACCGTACGCGGTTTGGACAGACGACCGTATCAGTACGTCGCTAAGTCCACACTCGTATTAGCAGTGACCGGGTACCGCAAATGAGGGAAATTACTGGAATAATCCAGCTTACATTATGAACACGTCGACTATTTTGTCGTATTCTGTGGTTTTACATCTAAATGTACGGTAGTCTTCTATTACTGTATCTAGTAATTGTATTCTATTGTTAGATACTTTGGATAACGTGATTTGTTTTCTTTTTCACTTTTCTTCTACTCAATACCACCAAAGAGTGGAACTTACTGCCATTTTTCTGTAGTATAGAAATAGCAAATGCTCATGAACTGATGGTAAGTGGCTACTGCCAACAATTGACATGTATAATCAATCTCAGATAAGACTAAAGTCACGGTTGTGTATCTTCCCGTTAATGTCAAATGAAGCTGATATATTTTAAGAAATAGGTAACAGCGTCCTTTTGTAAAACTTCACACGGTATAAGTAATAAAATATGCACTGCGGTCATCAACATACATAGCCAATGGCGGTACAGCTACGTTCGTTTCTAGAGAAGGCCTATCTATGAGACTTATGTACGATTTACGCACACACTCGTAAATGATGTTAGTTGTTCATCTTGTAAAGGTCAGTTCTATTCGTGATTAAATTTTGAAAGTCTCGTCTTTCAGACAAAGTTGGAGGTCTTTACAGGACACAACAAAAACTATCTTTTTTTCTAGACTCTTATCTAGACAATATCACTTAGTAATCACATTTGTAATTGTGACATCTTGACACTTTTAGGTCTATTTTCTTTTTTAGGTCTACAGTAAAATAAAATAAAAGAAATTACTTCAGACCTGTAGTTTTAGTACGACTAAATCTTCACTGATTTTTAAATGAATTCTTAGTGTAGAGGCGGCATATTTACAATTATAATATTAAACAGCTGAAAGGATTCCAACAACTTGAACAAAACCAATTATCCTCCAAGTCAGCTCAAGTGAGCATTAGCTGCACCTTGAGCGATTCAATAAGCTACGCGCCGTACCGATGGAGAAACGATATGAAAATTATGCGAATTAGTGGTACAGTCGGCAAAAGCAATTCGTAACGAACATATTCGTTGATTAATGTTTACGTGAATAGTATTTCTAGTGGTAGTTATTTTTGCTATATTGTTGAAAAAACATACCTCCCTACTCACCTGAGATATAATTAGAAAAAGTTGTCAAAGGTACATGAACTTTATCTATCTTCGCACTTGGCCAGCGCGGTGAACTGAGAGGAAATCCGTGCCCAGCAATACAATAATGGCTTGACATTGATTAATATTTCATGTTGTTTCATGACGAACTGTGAAGGATAAATTAAAAGGAAATATTACACGAGTAAGTAACTGCCTTACCATGCCGTTTAATTCCGATCAGAACACAGCATTTTTACATCGATTTTACAAGACGCGTGTATTTTTATGTTAAAGCTTTTGATGCTTTTGATTCTGGTCGATGACATATAATGAAATGAGAAAACGCGAGCAAAATTACGAATTGTTTCTTTATTAGTGCGGATTATACGATGGAGGATCCAACCAATCAGAGATATTCCACGTGATACCCCGTACGGACCAACTAAACTCGACCCCCTGTTTAAAACTTTCCCCCATTAAATATGCTGCAACAAAAAGATCCGGGGATCTCTTTTATTTGGATATTTCCAGGGCACTGACAATGTCGCAATTTATCAAACGAGCCTTATTGTTGTGCCCCCTCTGAGTTTCGGTTGCGCTACCTTTTCTCCCCAATGCACTCAACAAGATTGCCAAGCGTAATTTACCTTTAATTGGGAAGATATAAGGGCTATTTTCGTTTGGATTTGCTGGACACGGGGCCGTCTCCATCCCGGAATACAAAACCTATAAATACAAGCGAAAGAGAGCAGGTGATGTTTTCATTAAATTTTTTCGGAGAAATAAATTCTCCTGATGGTCGGTAAATCGAAGATTTGCATCGGAAAATTAATTAAGGCGCCGCGGAGGTCTTCGTTTGAAGTTTAGCGAATTGATTGACGATTAGGGTTTTTGCGGTAAGCCAAAGCAATTTTCTTTTGTAAACATAAAAATTTCAAAATTCTGTTTAATAAGAAATATTCCACTTTTTTATATTTTCTACGTAAATTGCCTTTATATAAGGAAGGTGTTACAATTATTTTTGGCTCTAGTGTAGTGAACCGCCGCCACACCTACTTCTGACTTATAACGACAATGTTAATTGCTACTGTGTTTTAAATCTATAGTAAATTTAGTATGTTAAGCTATAATAGTGTTTTTATAATATCAGCAGCAAACGACCAATTAATCCACCTGATGGTAACTTTAATCAATCCAAGATACGTTTAGGGTCCTATTTGAGGTCGACCACAGACAGGTGAGACTAGACTAGTTAAGACTAGTTAAAACGGGTCATGTCAGGTAAGTGCGCGTTCCTTAAAATCCCTTTATATATACATCTTATATCTTAATCTAATATAGACATTAAATTCTATATAACATACTAAAATGTCTATCCGGTTTTCATAATAGCATGCGTACACATAAAGACATAATAACGATACTCAGAATCATATAAGTCGCCGTTAACCCACTACTATCCCTTTGCTAATTTCTACCTAAGTGCGAAATGGGTAGATTTCAGACAACCTACAAAACATTTTTTAAAAGAACTCTCAGTCATGCAAGTTTAATAACGTTTTTTTTGCCCTTCAAGCAATTAATAATTAACTCCTAATATTCAATCTAAGATATTAGTAAAATTACATAAATGAGCATCTTTTTCAAAGACCGGGCACAAACACGATTCCCGGATATGTGTAAGAACGACCCGATACACGCACGTATTGGGAAAGTTGTAACGATTACACAAGAAGCTCATAATAAAGTTACAGTAACGAGGGAACTTCCGCAGTAACTTCGTCCCGTACTTATGTCTAACGTAAAAGGTTATGTATAAAAAGTTCTTATAACTAACAGACAGTTACTGCAGTTTTATATTAGTGTTGCTGGCCCAATGCTGCGTTTGGGTCTCCTTTGAGAATTTGAGTACGTTGGGCAGAATTTATGTATAATGAAGAAGTATTTAGCTTGTAGTATATCTGACTAGATGACAACTGGCCACTGCCTTCAATGAACATGTTTGATCAATTTTACACAAACTTTAAAGGTGATAGAACCCTTTGTAGTTCGACTCCGGCGGCACCACCGCCACACTTATTTCTGCCTAATAACAGC
>DWRA01005160.1:0-10144 GCA_018250295.1 Spathilepia clonius
ACGATCAACCCTTATTTTTTAATAGCCATTTTAATGTTTTAATCATTTTTATAAGACAAAACAACGTTTGCCGGGTTAGCTAGTCTAATTATAATTTAGTGATATCACTTTAACAACATACCTTTGTAAAGTAAGGTTCATGTCATATGTGGTCATTTGACCAGCATCCACATGAAACACGTACAACATCTTTGCAGATATTTAATTCCTTGGTGTACACAACAGACAAGTCGGTGAGGATCAGTGACTGTTACATCTGTATTTATGACCCATGGAACTGAAATAAACAAGGATATTAATAGAAAGTTAGTAGAACATGGAAACAAAGGTGTGACCATCACACATGTTTGTCCCAAAAGCAGTTCTTGAGTTTCTGTAAAAGAAACGCCAGATGACTTCCGCATAAGGCAGCAGTTTCAGTCGTCAAAAGTGGCAACAAAAATCGACAGGGAGCAGTGAGCACTTGCAATGGCACGTGGCGTGCATACTAAGTTACTACTTTGATCTTATAAAATATGTGTAAGTTATTGAAACAATTTTTATTGTAATCTTAAATCCATATCTCAGACTGATTTGAAAACCTAAAATTATTCCAAGTTTATAGCTTTTGATATCAATTGTATTTAAATTTTATGTCGCCATTGAGACATTGTAAATTTAATTAAACTACACACTATATTGTTTTACATCACTGAAAACCAATAAACCTTTGTCTTCTCTATTAACTAGTTATAAAAAAAAATTAAATATATGTAACTATTTACAAACCACTTTGTTTGTCAAGTTGCCTTCTGAAAATGAGTTTACTTATTATATTTTCAGCTAATAATGTCTATATTAATCCAAGTTTACTACGCGCTATTTATTTAAATGGAATTCTTTCAAACACAAATGCACTAAATTCACAATAATTGAATGTACATAATAATGCATTATGCATATAACTAAATTTTGTATTTCATTATTATTCCGCGAATAATACAAACAAAATTTTCTACACAAGGTATGGTTCTAGTAGATCGAACAGAAACATAATAATAAACAGTACGTATTGACTAAAATTAACATTAACGTCAGGAGCGCGGAGAAATTATTATAGTTGTATATTTAAAAGCAATTGAATGTAATCGTACACTTATACAATGAAATCTTTAGTGAAAATCAAATAAATCATAGCTTCCTATCAAAACGGAACGTGTTGTTTTTTGCGTTTGAACAACAAAGATCCAATACTTACACAAAATGAACGTCACTTATTATCCTAGCAGATCATGTCTCGCACTTCATTTACGTCAATTGAAACGAATTAATATCATTTTAAAGATATTTACAATCATATGATTACAATGAAACACCAAATATCCCGAATTTTATAAAATTATTTTCTTGAGGTCATAGTCAATATAGTCATAATACCACCATTGCTTGATAGACGTAAACTAAACTCAGCTGACAGTTGTAATGTTGCTGTTATAAAAGATTACCTTTTTGTGTATGGAGGCTGGTTTTTATTCCTAGAACATTTTACCACCATCGAAATATATTTATATGACAGAGATATAGTAATAGATTTTTTACAGTAGAGTTTTATTTTAAATTCCATCCATATTTTTAGAAACAATTAAAGATAATCAGACTTTCTATTGTTGAAACGAGCAACCCTTAAAAACATAACAATTGTGTTTTTCTATGCGTACGATTAATATTAATTTAGTACTATGCAATTAGAGTTATTGTTTTTATAATACCCTTGCCAAGTGAAGCCCCACCTGAAAATAATGTCATATTATCTGTCTGAGGATTGTGTCTGAGATGTCACAGTGTAACGTCAATAAAGAGAAATTCAAAGATCGAACCATAGATTCTAAGCCTAAGTAGCTGTGTTTATATCATAGCTTAGGCTTAGAACTCATGGAAGGGTTCAGCCACCTTTGCGCGAAGGAAGTTAGGAATACAGACTATATTAGTCAAATTATTGATATATATCAATATTTTCCAAAATACAACGTTGGTAAAATGACAATAAGTATTTATAAAAATGTCCAAAATCGGCATTCAAGCACTTCTTAAAGTTCCGTACTCCAAAATTTCTTAGTTTTACAATGTTTTTTGCATGTGATCTTTAATAGTAATGCTGTTGATAGTCGCCACGAATGCAGAAATTAATATTGTCATTTATATAAAAATTGAAGTTTTGAGTTATGTTTTGAAAAAAAGACTGTCGTCTAACTCTGGAGCTTTATGTTTTCTATTTATCGTTACTTCCAGGTTTTAATTATTTCTGTAATTGTCGCTGGATATATCAGATATCGCATGCTTATATCAGATGCTAGGAAAATAAGGTGTGGTTGTTTTCTTTCAAAATGCACTAACTCGATTTCCGTAGTAGGTACACGGTACAGTCGATTGTTGGCACAAGAAGTTTATTGTTCTGCACGACAGGATACTACAGAGTACTGAGTTTTACAGAATTGCTAGGTACACGTGTTGTCACGATGAGTTCTGAGATTTAAGTGATTGAAAATTTAAATATAATAGAAAAATTGAATTAGAAGCGCAAATATGCAAAATGGCAGTGATAGGGTTATAACAAGGCATTGGACCCGCGGACATATGATGAATAACACATCGCAAGTCGATCGAAAGGAAATGGCTTTCCGGTCGACATGCCATTGTGTTGCACTGAGTTACCGATTTTCGGGTACTTCAGCAATCGCAGCGGCTACGTAACCGCACGCAACTGCGATCTTGTGAGTTTAATAATAAACCAGGCGTTCAGCGCTCGGTTGTAAAACTCCCCATTAGGTCGTATCCTTAAGTTTACGGATATTAATTACGTGTAAGTTACATATCCTTAAGTTACGTCCCAAGTCGGATAGATTACGTTTTATTTGATCTTGAAATAGCAAACACAAAGTACTACAAGAATATAACACAAGGAATTATTACACAATTTCAAATGACTCAATTATGATTGACAACTCCGTCTTGGCGTGTGTACTCTATAATATCAGCGTTATATAAATATAGACAGGCAAAAACTTCAATAATTGCGTTTTTGTTATAAGTACCGTAAACCGTGCATATACTTTTAAAAAGCACTTAGTCGTGTCATTACGAAATAAGTACCATTGAAGTGTCTGTAACTTCAATTGTATTTTTTTCGATACACACCTAATGAAATTATTTGAGGTGCCTAAAAGAATAATAACATTATATTTTATCCTAATATAGTAGTCCTGTCATAGATCGTGATCCCACTGCCCGTCACCGTTAACAACCGGACTTGACCCTACCCTACATTGGAAGGCCATAATTATTCAGGCTTTACTGTAGAACCAATATTTCTTACGATCGTAACTCTCATAAAGACTTTTTATGTAATAGTTGTTGCAATTTTTAGCCCAAGGCCTTTGCTTGTTTTTTAATTTTTATTTATCTTTATTGAGTAGCCACTATTAATATCGAAAAGTATAGCTTAAAACTACCTATTGTCGCGTACAATTTTAAAGGTTATTTTATTATTATTTATTTTATATATTTGATGTCTTTTTTATTTGGTAATATCATCTATCTTTGAGTGAGAGCTTTATCCAAATCGGCCATCTACTTTTCAGAATAATATGCAATTCTTATAAATGACTGCTAAGCCTGAGAGTCTTTTCACTTTTGAGGCAGGTCAGAAGAAAATTCCACCATGCTTTTCAAATGCAGGTTTTTGGTGGAACGTATGTGTTAGTGGCAAACTTGTGTCATATACTTTCAAGGCTACAAAGCTTTAACAACTGTAACCCAGTTACAAAAACCACGACCGACGTCTTAACATGCCCTCCCAAATATTTAATCAGTAGCGTCCACCCATCCAATTCCAAACTACACCCGACTTTGCTTTAAGTATATTTTACATAAACTACGTACAGGGCTATGAAGGTTGGAACATCTTATATAATGTAGCTCTTATAATATTCCTGTACTATTCAAGTAGCTACTTAGTAACATGATAACACGCGACATAACGTTTATTTAATTAGTCTTTTAATAAAACAAAAATGACCATTACACCTACGACGACTAGCAATTAAGAACCTAATAATTTAATTTCTATTAATGCTACTGAGATAACTTCCTACCAATTCAAAACAGGAAACTCAATTAATCTGTTTTTCTTGTATTCCTCGTAACACAGCACTATAGGTACTTAATGTATCGTTTCTTAATACAGAGAATAGTCAATATACAGAAGGCGCATTCGAATGGTATTCCTTGAAATTAGGTTGAAGCTTTTAATGTTTACGGGTTATCAAACTCATGACGTTATTTCACCCGTTAAACGTAACTGAGTACTTATAATTTACCTATATTAGTTTTCTTAATAAAAAAAATAATTGTATAAAAACGATCGTTTTTCAGTATACATATTTTTCGAAACATTTTAATACTAAAAGTACATAATAGAATCTTTCAAATTTTTAAGTTTTTGATTCTGAGGTATTTTTGTTGTTCTATTGTGATAATAATACCTACCAGACAACATTGCACAATGTTTCAAAATTTCATATAGTAGGTAAGTTTCTTTATCTAATTTTGTGCTTTACTTGTATTGGAAGATATATGCGAAGGAGTTTAATTCACAAAACAGAGATGCTGAAATAGATTTAATTAAAAACAACAGAGTGTATAAAAATCAAAAAGTTCCCACATAAAAATAAGTAAAATCTAATAATTATATCAATATCAATCAAAATATAAAAGTATATTAAATGTGACACAGTAGGTACTTCAATTATATACTTAATTATAACCATAACAAATAAATTCTATAAAAGCAATGTATTAAATATCTATTATAAAGGCCCCATTCCGAATGCACTGTTATAATAACTAAAGGTAATCATTTAGAGATATATGTCGTCTGTATGTTAAGATTAAATTACATGATAACACAAAAATTGTAATCATTTTGATCCAAACAATTATAAATTGGTATACAATATTAATCTATAAAAGGTATGACTTGCAATTTATGAATCACTTACAATTCAATAGACTATAAACCTCTACAAACCACTTCAGATAACATTCATATAGTATAAAAATATATGTGCTCTCATATATCAACAATTTTCCTAACCGACACATAGTTACTTATTATTATTAAATGCAATAATTATCGGATATTTTTTTGTTAAATTTCTAGGTAATATAGTTGAATATCACAAGTTTAGTACATTTCCATATAATGCATATAAAACACTACATTTGCAGGCGATGACATGAGAAAATTGTTCATTAAATAGACTATGAATGTATAATCCAAGGTGAAATGTTTGACCTCTGCATAATCATTTAAAGTTTACAATAACTGTACAACACAAACTCATATATTATGTTGTGATGACGTTCTGCAATGTACAAGTATCCAATACAGTATATAGAAAGTATATTAAGAGTAATATCTAAAAAAATCACATAATTATTAATACTAGTAAGATTCAATTTGTGTTACAATAAACAGTTGACTGAGCATAAACTACAATTGACCTCAAAATGACCTTCATTAGGTTACAAAATTTGCACCAAAATTGGAATGTTTAATTAAAAATACAGTGCTTGGAAAATATATTATGCTTGTACAATAAACCTTAAAATGCATTAAGTGTAATTGGATTAAAAATAAATTACCATCACCTTTAAAAATATTATGCCTTTTTTAACTAAGTGTTGGCTTTTGCCACTTGTAGGATCCGGAATATTTGAAGTCGCATTCGGCTAATTTAGCATCAGCTTCAGGAGGTCCACGAGAGCCATAAACATATGGGAGCGGCTTCACGTGCTGATCCTCTAATTCCTTCAATACAGGAGTGAATATACGCCAAGCCTCCTTTAACTCATCATTACGTACAAAATGCATCTGGGTGCCAGTGAAGACATCTGATATTAACCTTTCGTAGGCATCTGGAACATCAGCTTCTCGGTATCTCATGCTGTAAGTGAGATCCAACTCTGTCTCCATCAGGTCAAATTTCATTCCAGGTGATTTGCTCATCATCTTCAAATACAGAGCCTCCCCTGGCTGGACTCTGATTACCAGTTCATTCCTTTTAGTATGCCCATTAAAAATATCTCCCGGCACGTCTTTGTACTGAACACGCACTTCCGCCTTCCTCTCATTAAGGGCTTTACCACACCGCAGGATAAAGGGAACTCCTTGCCACCTCGAGTTATTTATCCATATAACAGCTATAGCATATGTTGGAGTTACTGAGTCTTTTGGAACTGTTGGATCCTCAAGGTATCCCAACTTTTCATCTCCCTGGCCTTCAGGGTTGCCAACGTACTGTCCGATTAGCAAATCTTTCCTTTCAATTGGCTTTATGTGTCTAAGGACTTTAACTTTTTCATCCCTAATGTCATTGGGGTGTAATGAAACAGGCTTCTCCATTGCCACAAGTGACAAAATTTGCAGAAGGTGGTTCTGCATAACATCACGTACAATGCCGAAACTATCAAAATATCCTCCCCTACCTTCAGTGCCAAAAGGTTCTTTAAATGAAATAAGCACTGAAGCTATATTTTCTCTATTCCATGACGGGCAGAATATCTGATTGGCGAACCTAATAGTCATTAGATTCTGAACCATCTCCTTACCAAGGTAGTGATCAATTCTATAAATCTGTTCTTCTTTAAACAAGCTGGCGAGGTGATCGCTCAACTTATCAGAGCTCTCGTCGTCACGACCGAATGGTTTTTCAATGATCACTCTCGTGAAACCCTTGATAGACACGCAGGCATTTCTTATGTTCACTGTTACGTCTTCGAATACCGTGGGTGGAACTGCTAGGTAAAAAATCCTGTTGGCAACAGGCCCCTTCTCGTATTTAAAAATAACTTGATTCAGTTTTTCATAGTCGATTCTTTTGTCATAGGAGCCGGCGACATAATCGTTGGCCTCCCAGAAACTTTCAAATTTGTCCTCCTCGCCGGGTCGAACTTTCATGTACTTTTTGGATTTTTCTCTTACTTCAGCCACGGTCTGCTTAGTGCGAGCATATCCAACAAATTTCGTGTTCTTCGGCAATAGATTATCGCGATATAAATACCAAATAGTTGGATAAATTTTCTTTTTAGCTAAATCGCCAGAAGCTCCAAGAAGGACAAATGTGTGTGGATATTCAAAATCTCTTTTATTTTCCATTGCGTGCGAAATACAAAGTTACGTAAAAAAATACTTTTAAACACGTCTAACACAAAGTAAACCTAAACTGAAACAAAAACTTATTAACCGCTAACTTATCCGCAATAGCGGCACGAAAGGAACACGACAAGTAAAAAAAGTCATGCGATGTAAAAATGCATGTTTATATGTACGGCCGCGGCAGTGTTGCTATGCCTAAAATCTTGTCTTAGCGTAATTCTTGCTTGTCTATGGTATTCTTAATTGTTACAGAAATAATGCGATAGATTATAATGCTGAAACCAGACATAGTACTCTATAATTCACTAATACTAATGTAAAAAATATTGCATGTATTATAACAATGTTGAGTACTTTCGAAATTTCGCTATTACCTACTGTTCATTTAGACTACGAGATATATAGGCCGACCTTATAGAGTCATTATTACTGTTTTCTGCCTTTATTAGAAAATAAATAAAAAAGTGTCTTCCTATAAGTTATAGAAGTATCAATTAATTGGGTTAGTTCACATTATAGGTCTTTCTAATATAAATAGTGCAAAATGGAAATACTAATGCCGATACACATGGGACACATAAGTTTCTGTAAAAAAAAAAACTGTTGATACAAACATAATGTGAAAGCGTGTTTAGCTGTATGAAATTGTGCCGTTCTTTTCATATGTATAATTTCCGCTCATGGATACGGATATGGACACCTTACCTTTAATTTGCAATAATATTCTTAGTTAATGTAAGGATTCTTAAAAGTAACCAACGAACGACAAAAGTGAACACGAAAGTGCCACGGGGTTCAATCACTCAAAATATGATTGAATAAATAAGTAAAACAGTAAATAAGTAAAATAAGTAAAATAAGTAAATATTTCTATTATTATTGTCAATATTCATAAAAATTATTATTATTAATTTGGAACTTACGTTAACTCGTTCTGATGTATCATAATTTAACAGGCAAAATATATTCTCAGCTTGCTGAGAGAAATATTGCCTTATTCGTTAATTCAATAGTAACTATTATTTGCTTATCAGTAAAGTTCAGATAAGTATTACATTTTCTGAACTTAGGTACACAGCATAATGAAAGATAGGTTTTGTAATTGGTCTATGGTATTATTATTTACTTATTTATTATATTTATCTGCATATTTATTTTTATGAAGATACATTAAAGTAAATGGAAACGTACATGTGAAATATTGTCAGAAACTATTATATTATCATTTTAACTTTTAACGTACATTCGAATTATTGCTGCGAATAAACTAAGCATTTACTGCTGTGTTTTGTTGATTTCATTTTAATTAAGTACGGTTTATTTTTCAGATATGATTTTTAATCGTGTTTAAGATGATAATTATTATTTATCATAATAAAACTTAAGACAATTTATCGTAATCGTTATTTGTTCAAAAATATGCTGTAGTGACGTTTAGATGACGTGACGCTATATGTTTTTGGTTTTGTCGCCTATGTGCGGAAATAGATACTTTTAGCTTAAGATTTATTGTATTTTAAGCGTATACGGGGATAAAATCGTGTCTTTAACGATACAAATAAGTTAAATGTTAAGTGTCTTGAGCGGAATCTGTAAAGTTTTATGTTATACCATTGGATATAATTGCATTTGTAGGTATATTTAGTTCAACGACCTTGTTACTGACAGGTTCATCGTTGTGTGTGACTGAAGTAATATATGAAAGTGGTATTGTAGACGATAAATAAATTACGGCTGAGGATGGAGCCCTCGAGAGATTCAGGCAAGTACATTTTGTTTGTATGTAGTACGTAAGGTAGCGACCTCCTAGAGGGAATTATCTAACATGTTTTTTATACTATATAAACAATCTTTACTATGACTTTAACTAGGTATCTTCCCAGTGTTAGTATGTGCTGCGTCTTGTAGTATTCGTCCCTATTTTAATTAACCTGGATTAATTAACTTACAAACTATATTATGAGTGTTATCTGTGTGAAGGCAGAGGCTATATAGAGAAGACACATTCTTTTCTAAAGTGTTAATGTTTAGGTACTCTACAAAACACTTAATAATAACCTAAACTAAGTTTTATCTAAGTTATAATTTAGTAACAGTAAGATGACTTCATACCTTCATAGGCCTTAGGTACTAGGCTGCTACTGATGGACTGTCAGCTAGTTACTATAAAGATGAATTATAAGAGTAGTATAAGTGATTACCGTGTATCCAATTAGTCAATGTGTAATTCTTGATAGATTTTACAGGTACATATCCTTATGTATACTGTTTTAACGTACACATTTTTTAAATTTAATTTATTTGGTCAACAAAAAATTCATATTTTATATAAATATAATATCTCGTAAATATGATACTAAGGAATACAGTATCCACCGCTGAATAGTATGAAAAAAAATGATAATAGTGACACAAATACTTTCATACACACTTAGAATATGTATACTGTGCTACCTACATATGTTTGTATGACATATATTGTTTATATTGGTATCAGAAACCCAATTTACCATGGTCTTATTTGAACACAGTAATAAAGCATATTTCATACTACTTCTCACCTATTCAGATTTTAAAATAAGGGATAACATAGGAAACTTCTTTTTATATGCAGTTGCATACCATGTGTAACATATTGATTGTCGAAATAAGAAATCTTTACGATAGAGCATAATATGGTTAAATTTTTTTAAACAGTAAGTACATTTGATTACCAAATTTTACTTACTTTAACAAAATTTGAGTATAATTGTTTGAGATGTTTTATAAGCTGGCAAGCCTGCCTGCACACATCCTAAGGAACACCCCATTTTATATTATGCACCCATCATTCATCTTCTATGTTTGTTATGAATCTTGTTGCAAATTACATTCGGGCTTCCAAGATTAGTCTACACTGATCAACAGATAAAAAATATTTTTTTTGTCTATTATTGTCTATTATTAATA
>DWRA01005161.1:0-10143 GCA_018250295.1 Spathilepia clonius
GGGTACCTTTTGAAGGTTTCCCCCCCGAAAAAAAAAAAAAAAAAAAAAAAGGTACCATTCTCATTACATTATGATAAGCCCTATTGTTTATTATATGCTTGTTTTTTTAAATATAAATTTGGTCATAAGGCAAACGGGCTACCTGATGGAAAGCAGTCTCCGTCGCCTATGGACATTTGCAACATCAGAGAAGTCACTAATGTATCGCCAGCAATGAATGAGAATTTTGCAACTCTATTGAAGAGCCCCATGTTAGCGCTCCGGGCATACCCTTGGAGTAAGTCTCTCATTCAAGTTTTGTCCAATTGATCCTAATTAATAATACTATTATACATTGACAATACTTTATTCTACACATATATAAACATTTGTTACTCATTAATGGAAACAAATTAAATGTAATAATAATTTTTAGGATGTGTAGTAGGTATCCATTGCACTCTACAGATATTGGACTACTAAATAAGTTAATCGCCCTTTATGAAATAGATTACAAATGAATACAATGAATGCTTACGCATACAAACATATATCATAAAGAATGTGGAAACCAACATACTATAGCGACCACTTCTAAACGACAACAAAAGCATCCAAAAACATTAGCACATTTAATTTAACCCACAAGCCTGATAGAGCGCAGAAAGCGCGGGGTTGCAGACAAGCCGACAGGCCATCGCGTCCGAGGGCGGGGCGGCGCTGTCCGTGCCATGACGTGTGACCCGTGGCCTGCCCACCTTGACACCCGTTCCACTGACGACTGTGCACCTTTTGTAGCAAATGTAGAAGACCAGTTTTGCAGGCCTGATAGCAAATCATTGCCGCACAGGTAGAACCCTCTGTGGTTCGACTCCGACTGTACCACCGGCCTTTTTGTAGCAAACGTAGCAGACGTGCTTACAGACCTGATAGGTAATCACTGCCGCATTTGTAGAACCCTCGGTGGATGACTTCAACTGCATCACCACCCTTTTTATAGCAAATTTAGCAAACGAGCTTGCAGACCTGATGGCAAGTAACTGTCGGACAAGTATAAACCTTTTGTGGTTCGACACCGGCGGCACCATCGCCGCACCTATTACTGCTTAGTAACAGCGGTGTTACGCGCCGCTGTCTTCTGGTTTAAAGGATGTGGTAAGTTTAAAGGAAGTGGTGGAGACTTACTTATCCAAGGCTAAAAGTGGTAGAACTGTTTGTGGTTCGACTGCGCCGGTACAACCTCCGCACCTATTTCTGCCGAATAACGTCAGTGTTAAGTGTTGCAGTGTTTTGATTTGTAAGGTGTGATAAAGGAAACTTAGTTATCCGAGGCTTTCGAACTTAGTCCTCAGGGGTAGCAACGCATCTGTGGCCGATTTCAGTTAGGATTGTAGTCTTATTGGTGGATTGCAGATGTCCATGGGCGGCAGTTGTCATTTACTAGGTGGACTGCATGCTAGCCTGCTACTTCATCATATAAAATCAAGCAATTTTTCTTTTCTATGTGATTCATCGCTGCACTATAATCAGTCGTATATAGTGGCAGCTAGCACGGCGTGTCGCACGGAACGTTCCGATAAATACAGAACTGAACGGCTCAGTCAGTCACGAAGCCGCAGGGAAACCATGCGACCATTCTACCCGAATGACTGAAAGAAATAGGCCTAGAAATATGAGGAAATGATTCAAAAAATGAGAATTAAACAACTTTTAAATCTATACTTTCTTTTGTATGACGGAGTGGCAAACGAGCATGCAATCCACCTGATGGTAAGTGGCAACTGCCGCCCATGGACATTTGTGATCCACCCCAGATAAGAACAAAATCCTAACTGAAGTCGAGCACAGATGCGTTGCTACCCCTGACGACTAAGTTGCAATGCCTCGTTAAGTTTATCTCCCTTACCACACCCTTCAAACCAGAAGGCAGCAGCGCTTAATAGTGCTGTTATTAGGCATAAATAAGTGTGGCGGTGGTGCCGCCGAATTCGAACTACAAAGGGTTCTACCATCTTTAAAGGATTCTTTATATGGATTATTTGGGAATTTTTTTTAGCCGATGACGGGGTTTCTAAGTAAATAGCGACGTAGGTAAATTTGTCTTTGTCCGAATTTCAGGTTTCAAATATTCATCACTTAGTTTTCAGATTTAAAGTTATCGATAAATTAGAAATCAATTGTCAATTTATTTACCCCCAATTGGTTTACCCTTCAAGGTTACGTACCTACATGTAAAGTTCTAAGTATAAGCCACAGATTTTTATTGCATTACGCATTCACCAATACAAATAGCATACCTCAATGATTACAGTAAAACCCCTTTAGAGAGGTAGATTCATAAGGACTATAATTTTAAAATAGACAAACAATTCAATTTCTTTAAATTGTATACCTGAATTGGGCATTATGTTTTTTACCACGATTAACAACTATATGGAACCGCTATACCCCTTCAACCCTTTGACCGATTTCCTAATGCTCACTTCCTGTACCTTCACCTAAAAAGTACCTAAAACAACCACGTGCCACTTTCTTTAAGGTCTTTTTTGTACGGCCACCTGACGGTAATTACAATATGTTAATAAAAACTCCGTAATACGCTCTGTTATTTCTATGAAATAATGTATTTTGTAAAAACTTCACCACGAGCCATATATCATGTGGTATTTTTTAGTTTAAAGATTATAGTTATAAAATAATTACACCTATGGTTAATAGCCTAAATGAATGATTGAGTAGTTTAGAAGCTAATCGGAAATAAAACGCTTATGCCAGAAAGATATCTGAATGATGAATTTAGATTTTGGTTCTGGGTCTGGGTGTTTGTGTATTCGTCTTTACGTGTGTCCATGGCACCCACGATACAGGGAAACCTAGTGTGGTGCTATGAATGTCGAAAGCGTCCTTATGACACGTTTTCTACACTCTCAGACCAAATCCTAATGAGGGACATTAGGATTTTGTCTGTGTGAAGGTTGCCATGGACTCATACAGAGACTAATGCACAAACATCGAAAACCAGAACAGAAATCTAAATTCATCGTTAAGATAGCTGACTGGCCGGAGGCCGAACTCTTAACCCATTACGTGACAGAACGATATGGTAACTCTGCCACACGGCTCTGAGTGAAATTGTTACAAAATCAAAATTTAATATAATATATAAGTAATTATCTATCTATACTTATAATAAATCTTTAGAGGTCAATTCTGTACATGAAATATATTTCCAAAATAACTATCAGGGGGTGATTAATGATCGATACTGATGGCAAAAATGCAATCACTAAAATTTTTGTCTGTCTGTATAACCGTTATAGAAACGAAAACTAATCGACGGATTTTAACGAAACTTGGTAGAATTATATTCCATACTCCTGAGCTGGTTATAGTATACTTTTTATCACGCTACAATCAATAAGAGCAGAGCAGTGAAGGGAAATGTTGGGAAAACGGGAGAAGTTACTCTTTTTTTTAAGCTGTCACGTGTGCGTAGATACTAAGAAAGATACGAAGTTCGCCGGGTCAGCTAGTCTATAATATAGCAATTCCTATGTAATAGAATCCACATCAGTGTATGGCCTTTTAAATGTAAATATATTTTTTATATCTATACATGCCTAATAAAACTTTGTTCTGTATATAGTCTTGTCATTGATATTTAAAGTTCATAGTCGATGGTATTCTTAAAAAGCACCCACTTGAATATAATTCAGTAACCAAACTAATGGTGTTTACCGTTCTACGATTTTCTAATCTTTCAATTTACTACTCCATGTTCCATACTTTGACCATGGGTGCCTAAAATGTTGCCGTTAACGTAACATTTTAACAATTCAACATTTAATTCAATAAGGTTCAAATAAGGTTTGATTTACGAGAATAACAAATATTACGGCTGTGTAAGAGATATATATCTTTCTTCCTACTAATTTAAAGGAGAAGAAGTAAATTGTTAGTTACCTGAGATATCTCCATCATTACTAATCTTAAATAGGAAAAAAGCAGTAGATTAATCAGTTTTTTCCTGATTAAAAATTATTACTGAATGTGCCTTTTCTAAAGTCTTAACCTACAGTTCACTACACTAGCACATTCACACGAACTTATGAATAAAAAAACCTTGACCCAGAATTGTCCAAGATTCACTTCAGCGAGGCGTATTGATAACGTTTCGCAGTATTAAGACTAAACCAAAACTTAGCCACATTTTGAACACATAATCTTAGCTGCATTTTAATCCAAACCCTATTGTCCAAACGAATGTAACCCGCGGTCACGGCGCGTGCCGGCGGTCACGTGGGAAGTCATTTGTCGCCCGTCACACATGTGCCTCTGGTACAGTTCGCTATTGTCTCCGGCACCGTTTCTTTGATTTGACATTAAGCATGAGCATGGGTGGTTGGATATTGGAACGGTAAGAGCAAATTTGATCATAACGATTTAGGTAATCTAGACGAAGTTTGTGTTAGTATAGACGTAAATGTAATGTTACTTTAATGTTTCTGTGTACAAAAACTTATAAATAAATAAATATAAAATATAAGTATCGAATAGATAAAATAATTTATGATGAAAATGAGTGCACGTTACTCTTCTAAGTGTATGATGACTTGAAGAAAGCAAAAGGAATGCTATCACAGGATCAGATATAGTGATACCATTTAGAAGAGGCCTAATACTAGAAATGCATATCAAAAAATCTTGTGAATGTATGGATAGATAGAACATTACGTTATTAATGAAAAAACAACTAGCTTAAATGTTAGTTAGTTAGTTAAATGTCAGTAGGTATAACATTGCATGTCGAATCTATCCGTGTCTAGTGATTACAAGCTGAATCAGTTACTATCAGGCGATCTACATACCCATTAAATAAACCAATCAACCTACAGAACTTGCTTTTTTTCCCCTACATTTAAATTCCTATTGAACACATGGACTCAGAAATAAAAATCCACTTCCGCGTTGCATTCCCGCAAATCTCCAGGGAAAAGTTGATACGCATCAGTATGGCGTCCAAATGACAAACTTAAACACAGTCGGTGGTAACGATCTTAACGCTGTGCTGCCCCTCAAATTGCCATAAGACCATTGCCCCGTGCTCCGTGGCACATGACAAGTTACGGTGCACGATGTCCGAAGCTTCCGTAAAGATAACACTCCCATTAACTGAGAGGAAAATAATGATAACCTATGCGACGCTTTCCGCAATTGTTGCCCTAATTGATTCCGCTTCCTTTTGTTTGCTTAGAGAATAGAAGATGAATACATTTATTATTTAACTTTGAGCAGAGATTAACACTATAATAATATTATTGATGCAAGAAATGATATTATTGCGGAGGTCATCAGAAATTTGTAGATTTGTGTTGAAAAATTTAAGAGAACTGTCGTTTGATGTGAAATAACTAAGTGGAAGTTATTGCTAACTATATCCTGACAAGGTTCTCGCTATCCGTTATTCGTAATTGGTGTGAACTTGGTTTTGATTTTGATCGTAAAATGCACTACCCCAACAAATGTGTTGATGATTACGCCATCAACTTTTAATCTGAGAGAAAATTCATACCCGTCCGTAATAGGATAGTAAGATATAATCCTTAAACCAGTTCTTATCAAACTCTTGAATTGCCAACGAGGTGTTAATGAATGAAGCAAACGAGAAACTTCTAATCACTGTCCCAAAAAAATATAAAACAGGCGACAGGAAACAGGATAAATCAAACATACGCGTACAAACACCGGCGTTTCCTTTGACCACATTAATAGCGACTTTATAGTTTTCTCAAATTAAGAAGACGTATCTGATAAATCTTATGATTATAACAATAAGACTGATAGTTGATTGAATGATACGTCATAGTCAGATGCAATAACTATCATCCCTTTATCTTTGACAAGAGAAACAAGTGATTGTTCAGCCATCTCACTTATCAGCAGAGGTTGGTAAATATTCCAGTTTGCTTTGGCATTAGGAGATCTCATTGCGCGTCCTTGCTTGCAAAATGATACAACTCTGAATACAGATTTGCCAGAAGGTTTGAATGATGTTTATGATATGGCTTTATGTCTTAATACAGAGCAGTGATAGCCCAGTGGTGTGAATTACTTTGGAGGTTTGTTTTCAAGAGTTTATTATTCAAAGATTTTATTCTTCAAAATATAAATTTTGCAAAATATAAAATGAACAAAAATTTGAAACGTAACGAAAACATGTAATAAAATATTTAAAGAATAATGAACACTAGAACGCTACAGGTTTAGGTTCTTCATAAAAGACTTAATTTTTAAGACTAGTTTAGTATAGACTAAATTCTGAAAGCAGTAATACGGTAGAAATGGTTCAACAATAAACCTTCTAGCACGGATAAACTAGAACTACAGTACGAAGATGCTTATAGAACGATTTTTTGGCTAAGCAACGCACTATACCTAGGTGCTCGTACAAATCATAGAAAAAAAATACAAAATTAAACAAATCAAGCCAAAAATACCTCCTTGTCACACACCTCAAAAACGACTATTACGCATAACAGACCTGTGTCCGTTTTGATTACATCTACCAGATAACACGTCTTATTTAATTTAAGCCATACAGTGTTTGCCTTGTTGATAACGTTGTAATTTATAGAGGCGAGCAAAGCCTTTCGTTTTATGATTATTTAAGATTGTTGATTGTTAAGTCTCGTCCTATTTGCGTAGTGTAATGATGGTAATATCGCTTGCGGTCGTGAGGTTGCGCAATGTAAGTTTACCTCGAGATGTCCTTTGTACTGCATCTGATCATTAAGGCATAACTTTAATATACATGTCACTGCTTTATTTATATGTAGAAGTTTAAAGGTAAAATTGTTGTGATAGTTCGTTATTAAACATCAATACATCTAGTTCGATAGTAGTAAATTTAAAAAATCCTAAGTTCTTAGTACTAAGTTATAAATTTGATATTAGATGGAAATTCTCTAATTTCAGTCTTTAGCGAGAAAAAAATTTTATCGGGCGATAGTAAGCTACGTTTTACGTTACGTTTACGTTTTTATGATAACTTTTTTTTTTTAAATAATAGGTATTTTAATATTGCAAGGGAATTTGAAGAGGATTTGATAGGAATATTGTTAACAGTAGGATAACACGTATCGTAGAAGAGATAAAGATATTAATGTCGCGTTCGTATAAGGATTTAAAATAGATTAGCAGCACGTAATATGTGAATGTAGAAGGAATATCGTTAGACATTAATGGAAATCTTTATAATTTGTCATCAAATATATGTACATGCATATTGCCGCCAAGTCTACATCCTTTTAGCCTTCTCCTACTACTTGTGACCTTATAATCACGTTTTAATTGAAGTGCAGATTCTACTACTCGAAGGAAATATAAGTGCCCTTGCCGTCAAGCCACAGATCATCTTTTTTTTTTGAATAAAGTTTAGTGTTACTTAGTTGCCAAACATTTTGGATAGTCGCTTCAGTCACTGCGTAGTTTACAAACTCAAACCACAATTTTTTTTAACATAATTAAGATGTTAATTATGTTGTAATGTAATAAAATAAATAATACGTAACGTAAATAAAATAATATAACTATGACACACTTATGTTTAATTACAAATTAATGCTTAAAATTAAATAAAATAAAAACATGAAGTTCAAATTGAACCGCTGACTGTTAAATTGCTACTTGCATCATAAATATTTATAAATATTTCAAACAGTCAATCGTTAAATTCAAATGAACGCAACTATGGCTCCATTTGTATCAAATGAAGACAACTGCTCTCAGTTTGTGGATTTTGCAAATTATTATCTGATTGAAATAAATTGCTCCTACGAAAGGTCAGCACAAAATGAAGATGCCTAATTACGTCCCATCAGTCATGGCAGTATCTGATTCAGGTTCATAATACTAGAAAATCCTTATAACGCACGAAATTATATGTCAATAGTTCTGATACAGGAAGTTTATTCATTGATCACAATACGGGCAATTATAGAAATGTTAGATTTATATCTTTTTAAAAAATATTTATGCTATTGTTTGTTTACCTTTAAAATGTTTGTTTTATAATTGTAATAATTAAAATGTTTGTATAAAAATATTAAGTTAAGAATTTCATTTTGTTAAAATTTTTAATGTTTCTGTGTTTTTATATTACATATTGTTGGTAAAAGTTATATTAGAACTATGCCAATGGACATAAATATTGTCAGATCGCGTCAAATGCATATCAAACGCGGAAAAATTGTATTTGTATAATAAAATTTATGCGTTACATTGTCCTACGGAAATCGGAGGCCCGTTCCGTTAATCGTTTATCGAAAAAATGCAATAAAACGGACCCCATGGTCACTACACCATTAGCAGCGAACCGTGATTTCTGCAATAAAACTGAATAATTATTATTCATGTTTTTTTTTGCAAGCTGGTGCGATACCACCATTTATCAATGGAATAATCTGCAACAGTTATTCATATTCAGCTAGATTTATCGGAACACGCGTCCGTGGAGTCGCCTTTACACATTTTTCCACTTCCATAAATAAATTCTACGTATATTTTATTTACTAATATTTATACAACTGAATGGATCTCGTGAAGACTATCTAACATTTCACTTGTATGCAAATAACATATGTTAAATTTAGTGCTCGTTGTTTTAATATGATAGACGTTTATTTGCAAAGCTTATGAACTATTTGTGGACTATACACGATTGATAAGAAGATGTTTGCAAACATTTTGAAAAATTATATAAATATTGCGCAATATGTCAGCCACTCGCAAAATATGTCAAGTTATCGCTCTGAAAATATTCAATAAGTCAAACCACAGTTTTATTTGAAAAGAACATATATTGCAATATTTATTTTTGATACTATAAATATTTTGTATTTATAAGTATTATTTAATGTACTGCATTGTTACTTAAAATAAAGAACCGATATTTAAAAAAAAAATATTATTGCAGTAAATTTATAAGTCAATATTATCTTTTACAAAAAATAAGATACGATTATTTAATATTTAAATTATAAATTACATTATAATATGCTCTATTTTAACTGATAAGAAATTAAACTAAATACTCGAAAACAGGGCATTGCTTGAATATCAGTTTATTAATGCTATGCACCTTAAAACTATAATTCAAAAATTAACCTACTTTAATTCTGAGTAGAACTTGACAAAAATATGCTTTTAATTGACATATGTAATAAAACTTAAAACATAATTGTTTATGACATTTATGTACCTATAGTAATGTCATAATATGCCGCTCCACTGTTACCTCTGTTCTGGCCCCTAAGGTGAAAGGTCGCGTGGGGCATACGACGGTCAGCATTGGATGGTACGTACTGGGACCCCATCGTACTCAAACGCAAAAATGCGTTTATTTTACCTCAAACATTTACAATACTGTGTATAAACACATATTTATTCGAACTTGTGAACAAAACTTGCAATGGTTACGTGACATTGTAACTTAAACGATAATAAGATCACAGAAGTAAAAGCGATTGTTTTTTCGGTAACAAAAATGTTTCTTTTTGCAAATACTACTTTCATTTCTGTGTTGTAAGGGTGAATTTACGTTGCATTTTATCTATTAATATAGTGAATGTAATTAGATATCGTGGTTATTCATATCGATACAAATCTTGCCTTTTGTGGGATTCACTAGGGATAACCATTTTTATGACCACAATTAAACAATATAGACTATGGGTTACTTTCTCATGGTTTAGTAAGTTATGTAGTAGAACAAAAATGTAAAGTATTGAAGCATATTAATACACAGGTTTGTGGTTCGAGTTTTGTTAAATTTTAATTGAAATTTAGCACCGGGCAATTAGTAGGACACAAGAATTTTAAAGAATGCCATAACCACTTTTTAGGGGTCCGTAGCCAAATGGCAAAAGTCGGAACCCTTATAGATTCGTCATGTCTGTCTGTCCGTCTTAAGTATTAAGACAACAGAGATTAAAACTTGGTAAGTGTATTCTGTAAACCGCTTTCTGAATTATGTACAAAAATAAAAAATATATTAAATTTAATGGATCTCCCCATACATATAACATAAATTTAAAAAAAAAAACATATAACCTACATGTGTGGGATATCTATAGAAAGGTCTATAAAAATGACATTAATGTTTCT